>JAVQJD010036053.1:0-43358 GCA_036023655.1 Nannoperca australis
AAAACTCCCTTTTAACAGGTAGAAACCTCGAGCAGAACCAGGCTCTAGGTGGGCGGTCATCTGCCTCGACCGGTTGGGTTGAAAGAGGGGGGGCAGGAGAGAGAGCAGGATGAAGGAGAACATACAGTAGTACAGTATAACAGTAATAGCAACATTGGCGGTTGAGCAGGAACACGGGGGCAGCAGGAGCAACCACAGATCCAGACTCTACAGCGCCAGAGGCAGAAATACCTGCAGAAATCCTCAGAGGGAGAGAGAGAGAGAGGGACGAGAGAAGCACACAGCTAGGGGAAGAAGGTGAATTAGTGGCAAGCATTAATGGGATATGGGTGTCTACAAATGGAGAGGGAGAGGAGAGAGAGGAGCTCAGTGCATCCTAGAACGTCTCCCGGCAGTCTAGACCTATAGCAGCATAACTATCAGTGAATAAATTAACTGCTATGTAACCTCTGTAATCTTGCCGTGAGGAAACAAAAAGCTACTTTATGTCAAAGACGCCAATGTCCATCGTGTGTTCAATGAATTTGCAAATAAAAGTAGTTTATGGAAATATTTGTTGAAATAAGAGGTTGAAATGGATGAATGAGATGGATAGGAGAGGAGACATTTCTGTGTTTGTGTCGATGTGTGTGTATCTGTCTATTCTTTCGGCCTTTGTGTGAGACTCTGTGCAGGGGGGTGTTCACATATTGAAGGATGCAGGGGTCTTGCTATTCAGACTCTGCCAGCTGGCTGTTATGTAATGGGATAAAATAGGACACATGTCCTCACTGACTCGGCGTGAAAAGTGAACCACTCCTTCCCTCCACGAAAAGAGGAGTGTGTGTGTGTGTGTGTGTGTGTGTGTGTGTGTGTGTGTGTGTGTGTGTGTGTGTGTGTGTGGCCCAGCCCACTGTTGCACAACACTCCCCCTGGTTCCTCTGAGGAGGCTCTAGCTGGCAGGATCCCTGACATTAGTGTTGCTCTCTGGCTGCCTGCTGTCTCAAGCCATGGCTGCACAGCTGGTTGTTGCTTTGCTGGCTCTCACCTCCCTGGGTGCTGCATCTGAACTGGACTGTAAAGAGCTGGTTAAGCCTCTGGTACTGGACAGCCACAGCCCCGTGAGTATCCGTGTTTATTTGTTATCAGCTGGATGTATGTGAGGAGGCTTTGAAGCACAGTGATGTGTGTTAATATACCTTCAATGGAGTCTTATTTTGGTTTTAACTTTACTTACATAAAATATGCTGCACTGTCATTAACAATTAATAAGGCTGTTAAAAAAATATGTAACAGCTTGTCAAAAATGTCTTTGACATGATGTCTATATCTTAACACAATTGGTCTTTGCAGCCTGTTATATATTATCTTTTTTTATCATTTCACATTAGTAAAGCTCAAGCATATATCCAATTCCCCATGCATGTGAATGCCTCTTGTATATCAAGGCTACCGCACATTATTTACCCTGAAAAACAAAACTGAAAAACAACTTTGACATTATTTGCAAAGAACTTTTGATTCTTAGTAGAAATGCCATTGTTTTATTCTATTGCAGTTTTTATCAGATAACAAACCAAAATTAATAGTTTTTTTCTAATTGAAAATAAACTAATATTAAGTAGTTAATAATCTTCTGGTCAATTAGACTGTTGTGGAGCTTTCGGTCATACTGCAAACAAATCTCATCAGCAGATAAAGTTGTCATGGGAGATTAAATTTACATTTGTTTTTTTGTGGGGGGGGTCAACTGCTGTTTCCATGGTCACAAACTCACTTTCAGTCTCAACAATATAAAGCCCTTTTTGAGTAGATAAACAATGATGGCAAGATAAACTATCTATTTATTTTTTATATACAATTTCACAAAACTGTGTGGAAAATAAAATATATGAAAAAGTGGTCAAAACTTTTTTTTTCACCTACATCACAAACTATCTAATGGAATATAAAGTATGATCATAACAACAACTCTAACACAGATACGCATCCCAGTCATGTGAGTGAGCCGTGTGGATGTTTTTCCTCTGTGTGGGTGGCAGATCTATGGGAAGTGGGTGCTCCATGTGGGGTCGTGGGACCAACCCGGCCTGAAGAGCGACTTGGTGATTGTGAACAGCTCCTGGCTGGAACTGTCGGCTTCCTCAGACAGCAAAGTCATCACCATCTACTGGGCCGACCGCCTGTAAGAACACTGCTGACTGGCACAGTTTACAGTTAACAGTGTATATTGAAAGGTTGATGCGGATTGTTACTGTTTTTTCTCATTACAGAAGTGACGATAAATGCCTTCAGGGTCTAGCCAATGCCACCATCTCAGGAATGACCAGTCACACCAATTGTATGTATCTGGACATATTCACCCTGACTCACCATCTCTGTCTTTATACTGTGTAATGTTACGTGGTTGATGCATGCAGCCAAAGCACATTACCAAGGTGTAGGTAAATTTGATAGGAAAACACGAGGCTCCACGTAGAGTATCTTAATATTTTCTATTTGTTATTGTTATTATTAGGGTATTTTTATGTGGTGTTTTAGAGTGCATCATTTCAAAACAATTTATGAAAACAGGAAAAAAAGAATTCTGCACTTGTTTCAATATCGTGCATTACTGGTTCATTCATGTGGAAG
The DNA here is from genome assembly GCA_036023655.1 of Nannoperca australis. NCBI lineage: Eukaryota > Metazoa > Chordata > Actinopteri > Centrarchiformes > Percichthyidae > Nannoperca > Nannoperca australis. The sequence continues at coordinate 2,614 of JAVQJD010036053.1, forward strand.
CCTTGTTTTCTGGATGTTTCACAGTTAATATCCACGGTCACACTTCATATCATGATGGGAAGTACTATGAGACCTGCTCCGACTGCCTCCTGTCCGAAGACACCACCCTTCTCCCTGACGGCAAGTCAAAGGGACGATACCTTTTCCTCTTTAGTAAGGCATTTTATTTGTTACCCTTAATCACTCATTTGAATAGAAATACACAGTTTATGGTCAGTATTTTGACATATTACTTTGTCTCTACTGTCTGACCTCTCTCCCCTGGCTTCTCTTCTTTGCTTCTTTCTCACCACCTCTCGGTCCTATTTTAAAGCACGGACCGGCACTCTGGAGCCATCTGAGTTAGAGACCTTCAAGAAGCAGGCGGAGTGTCTTAAATTCCTCCCCGAGTATCACTTTGTGGGCACAGGTCAGCCATCATTTCAGCTCTGCCTCTTCCTGGCACCCAGTTAAATTATCTAAGTGATAATAATTTTCCTTTACTTTTCCCACTCAATCACTTTCTCTTATTTCAGACCTGTGTCCAGATGACAGGGAAACTGCTTCACCTGCTGCTGAGAATACAGAGAATGATCAAACTGATGTTCAGCCTCTTGCAAAGTGAAGTGGAGCACTGAAGTGTCATAGCCCTGTGAACAGCCTGCAAACACCCAAACACACCCAGTTTAACATGTACTAAAAGTGATCTGCATTAGCGCTGATATAATATTGTGATGTGGAACAACTTTTCCTTCGTCCAGACGCAACAAGTTCAAGGCCTGATGCTGTCATGTCATGTTAAATCTGTATAGTCTTATTACTATGTGTCTCTGCCTGCTAAGACTCTCATGATTTAGTTTAGGAAATGTGAAATCTGAAAAGCTCATGGTATATTCTGGCAGGTACAGTAATAGCTGAAAAGTCCACTTGAATGCCTTCTTTAAATCAATTTAACAATCTGTAAATAGTTGAGTATACATAACTGTTTTATAACTGGTTGTTTGAGGTTAATAAAACAGCTTTCAGCCTCCCTCTGTACTGTGTTCTATTCATTTATTTCTAACCTTGTTCGGAAGAAGCTTCTGAGCTCAGACATTTCTTTATCCATTTTCAAACACAATAGAAGATGCCAAGAAGATCTATCAAGATTATACGCTTCATCCAAGCTGTTCCCAGAAGCTTTAACAAAGACTGTTGCTGGGTAATGTCACTGTTAGGGGGAGAAAGAAGATGTCAAATGTTTAAACTGTCGCCACAAGGAGTCCACTCAGACCCACAGGGAAACAACCTTCGTTCTGCTGAAGAAAAGCTGCTTCAGGTCCCTTTTAAATGTCTCAACAGTTCCTGACGAGTCGGGCACTTTGCCTGAGCTCATTCAGGGGCAGCTGAATGGGCAACAGAGGACTGTTGAGCTGGCCATTCAATGCTGAGCAAAATAAATCTGCATGACTCTGCATGGTCATTAAAAACCCTTCACTGGTGCATGAGAGCATGTAGAGAAACCCCCCCTCCTCCCCCATATTAGCACTTGCACAACAAGTTTTTTTTGTTTGAACCCCCACAGGGAAAATGAATCAGCATTAGACGCTTTCTGTTGTAGCTTCAGCTGCATCCTCTGCAGTGCTGCTGTCTCTCCCTCTTCTGTCTCATCCTCAGCCCTCTGTCTCACCATGGCTCTGCCTGTTGTTGTATTTCTGTTGGCTCTCGCGTCCCTCAGTGCTGCATCAGTACCTGACTGCAAGGACCTGGTCAAACCTTTTATGCCAGAGGACCCCAAACTGGTAAGTTGTGCTTATGATCCTTTTTTTTGTCTTATTCATCCCAGTGATGGTTGGTTAAATTTAAAAATACTATTATAAATAAGCACACTTTGATATTTTTAACATAGTTACATGGATTTCGACTTTTTATGTGAAGGTTTTTGGAAAATGGGTGTATGTGATGGGAGCTGGTGACCCCAAGCAGTATCACAAGGCACTGGAGTCTCTGAAAAGCTCCTGGATAGAGTTGTCTCCCACTTCTGACAGTCAAATTGTGACATTACGTTGGAGAGATCACTGCTTGTAAGTTTGAGAAAAGTCTACCTTCACAAACAGCATGTTAAACTTGTGGAAACAACATTTTGTCACAACATACTCTCATTTCTCAGTAATCGCTGTATCTCGGGGGAGGTGAATGCAACAGTTTCAGGACTTGCCACCACCTTTCGCAGTAAGTGAACATCAGACAAGTGATGTATAGATTAACACATGAGAAGAGATGAAGCACCTTATGTCTTTAGCATGATATTACTGGGATGAATAATAGTATTTCCACAGATCTCCATTTACATAATATTGCATAATCGTCACACTCCTCACTTTTAAAGAAAATCTGTCGGACCACAAAGGACATATTCTACAGACTTGCCCTGACTGTCTGCTGTGGACAGACACCTTTCGAAATGGGGACGTCACCGGTAGATACATGCTGCAGTTCAGTAAGTCCTGTCTTCATCAGTTTTAACACAGTTGGGTCAGAGTTTCACATGTGGTAACACTTTTTTTAAATCTAATTTTTCTTTCAGCAAGGACAGGAAAAATAGATCCCAAAGAAGTTGACATTTTCAAGAAGCAAGTTGGTTGTCTGAACCTCCCAGAGAACATCCACAGCTACGATGGCAAAACAGGTCAGTAAGTCTTTAGTAACTTGTAATCTAAAAAACTGCATCTAAAATCAAAGGTGGACCTGAGTCTAGTCTTTAGTAGAGAATACAACGTACACAAGTTGCCACAAGGTGGAGATGTTGTATTGTGAAATGCAACATTTAAATATTGATTATACAGCACATTATCTTTATAAAGCAAATGTCATTATTATTGGAGTAATTCCATGAACCGCAATGCACATGCAGGAAATGGAAATAGAAAGCACAATTCTTCATGATGCTCGGGTAAAATGTCATATTTGCTCTCTTCTGTTCTCCCCTTACAGTATTTCTTATGTTTTCCTGTGTTTCAGAGCTCTGCCCCGACGACAAAGAGAGCACAGAGTGAGCAGGGGGAAAAGAACAGAGCAGATAGCAACATTTGTATTAAGCAGTAGTTTTGTTTTGACTTAATTATCTATACTTTAGGACAGACTTTGCTAGTTACACACATATTTTTGGCTTCATGAAGTCCAATGAATCAAGAGATTAATGATTTTACATATTTACTTATAAAAAAATGATGATAATAACGATGATGACATAATGAATTGCATCATGAAAATTGTAATTTCAAAACCACAGCTTTTGTTCAATCATGCGATTACTACAAAACATGTAATGTTTTTCAGATTAAAACTGTATTATTATTGTTATACATTAACTCTTTCATTCTTATGATGTATTGAAAACGTATATGAAACAAAATCTGATAAGAACTGTGTGCTGGCTGTGAAATGAAAAACACTGGACACACTCTTTTGATCTAACCCAAGCATTTCCTTAGTAAGGATTTAAATACACATTGACTCAGCTGTATTATACTCTGTGTGTGTGTGTGTGTGTGTGTGTGCGTCTCTCAGAGGTAGGCTCCCCACATCCACGTAGTTAAGCCACCAGTCTGCTGTAATGGCTCCCCAGGCCAGTTTGAACGCTTTCCATCTTGCATGACCGGCTGCTGTCTGTTCGCCCGCTGGTTCTTGTACTTTGTGTTCCTGAGCTGCTCTCTGCTTGTGCCAGTCGCCTACATCTGAGCAGTGCTGCCACCTGCTTCTGACACTGAGAGGAGCCAAAGTAATAGAGTACTGGATCCAGACAGCAGCTGAGGCTGCCTACACACATGGAGAGCAGGTACGCCTGGTAGGAACTGTCACTGGACTTGTGGGACAGCTGAACATAGTGAACCATCAGGATGATGTTGGTGGGGGTGAAGCAGACCACAAACACCACCAGCACCACCACCGCCATCACCACGGCTCGAGACTTCCTAGAGCGGTTCTCCACATTGGCTTCTGCCAGAGCCTGAATAATACGTACGTAACAGACCACGGTGAAGACAAGAGGGATGAAGAAGAAGACAGAGGAGTAGATGGGGAAGAAGTAAAGATAGTACGCTTGTAGGTTTTCCACATCCTGCACATCGTGGCAGGTGGTGATGCCCAGGTCTGGCAAATAGATGGTCTGCCCTGATATGAGGAGAGGGGATACTCCTCCAAGGGCTAACAGCCACATGGCAGCACACACAGCTGAAGCTGTCTGAGGGCTGCGCCACGTCAGCGAGTTCATGGGGTAAACCACAGCCAGGAAACGGTCAATACTGATACATGTGATGAGCAGCACAGAGCAATACATGTTGCAGTAGAAAGCTGCTGTGACAACCCTGCACATGAAGGAGCCATAGATCCAGTTGTTGCCATGGTAATGGTAGGCGATCTTGAAGGGGAGGAGGAGGCCAAACAGCAGGTCAGCGCAGGCCAGGTTCAGCATGTAGATCACCGCCGGTTTTCTGGGACGGACGTGATGCACAAACATCACCATGGCAACAAGGTTGAGGGGCACGCTGATGATGAAGACGAGGGTGTAAATGGTCGGGACAAAGCCTGTTGCCAGGCGACCCTGGAGAAAAGCTTTAGCTTCCTCTGAGACAAAATAGTGCTTCTGGGGATGACGGTGTGGGCCGTGTCTTTTCAGCGGCTCCTGCTCCCACCCTGAACCAGACTCTTTGTCATCCCCCAAACTGTCCAACACAGACAGGTCCACGTAGTCTACAGGCTCATCATCGACCATTACAGAGTGACCAGAGAAAGTCCGTAGGAAGGGTGCAGAGGCTTTGAAGAGACACAGAGAAACACAGCAGAATACATCAGTGGTTTTCAAACTTGTTTTATGTGACTTATTCTTTGTAAATACTTCATTCTGACTGAAGTACAGACATTATTTGAAGGCTTATACAACACACTGTTAAGTATTAGGTTAAACTAAATTCTGCCCTCCAGTATATGTATCCAGTAGATATATAGCCATGCAGAGTTTGGGTTTTATCTGCTTCAGGTTTTGAGTTTGTTGTTGGTGAAAAGTCTCCAGATATTCTACAGTAAGCTACGGACTTCAGTGTGAACCGTTTTTATAGGAAATGTTTATTTTATTTTCATTTCTAGATAAGTCCAGAAATGTTTCCCAAATCTTTTACAATTTGGGAAACCTCTCTTTTAACAAATATATGATGCAGAACTACACACTTTTAACATGACTACAGTTATGGACTGGATGCATTTTAGTATGAATCATCATATTCTAAGCAACACTTTCCTCAGTAAGACTCAGTAAGACAGTAGAGATTTTTTTTAAAATGGTGATGTGTTCCACAACCAGTGGTAGGCTACTGGAAGAAGTATTTGGATACTGTATTTAAGTAAACATAGTAATACTAGATTGAAAGAATACTCCACTGCAAGTGAAAGTCCTGCCTTCAAAATATTACTTTAAAAAAGTAGATCTGCAAAATTTACTTTAATTTAAAAGTACTCTTTATGTAAAATTGCTACACAAAATTATTTCTGACTGTTTAACATGTAAACAGTATTTAGATAATTTAATTTCTTTATATATTGTTAGTACGTAAGTCTTGCAATTAATCATATATTACAAACTGATCATGTTTTGTAGGTAAAGTCTTAACATGCAAAGTAGCATGTATATTAATTATTAAATAAATGTAGTGGAGTAAATGTATAAAGTACCATTAAATCAAAATACTCAAGTAAAGTACCTCAAATTGGACTAAATGTTTTGAGGTATTTTCCACAATGTGTGATTAACTACTGCAGAGCTCAAAGTTTTACACAATTTATGGTTAAGAAAGCAACTTACCATTTTGGGAGGTAAGTGCTGAGCTGTAGAGAGAAAACAATCCCAACAACACTACTGACAGGTGAACCATGGCTTCACTGTATATCCTCCAAGTCTTTTACACCTAAAAGTGTGTTGAAATGTTTGCCAGAAGAGTTACTGATGTGTTTTTCTGTCCACATCAAGCTAGTAATTGCAGACAAGTGTGGATACTCCGCCTCCCCCTCACTGCACCACATCCCCTCCCCATTACCGAGAAATGTGTGACCTTGATCTTCGGACAAAAAAAATGTTCCTCAAAGTTTAAGGTTGGCAGATGTTACAGTAGAGAAAGCAGTTATAATTATACTCATAATATGGATGACAGAGGAGAAAACATTCATTGTAGACATTATGTAATTTATTATGCACATTGTTCAAACATCAGAAATCATTTAATGATAATACATATTAAAAATACACCAGTTACAACTTAAAAGGTTTACATTTTTTATTAATTAAAACATGTTGCTTTAAAGACTGTAATTAAAAGGCACTGGTAAACTACAGTATTTCATATAGCCATGCAAGCTGGCTGGAAAGTTGCTCCACAGGTCTATTTCTGAACTAAGAGACAGTACTGATTAGTCAGTAAATAGAAGGTAACAATAACAGTATGTGTCCTAGAATCTTTTACATACAAAACATGAATACCATTACAATTTAATTCTTAAAAATACATTACATTTACAATCACCACATGAAAAAAAACACAGAACAGATACATTTAGTTGGACAATAATATATCATTTTGGTGTGATCCATCAAATAAAAATCAGATGAAAAACACTTTTCCTGCACCATCTGATGTTTGTGATAAAATTAATTTTGGTCAACAAATTCAGTACTGTCAGAAGGCACAATCTGTTTCCCCGTTCCTCTTCTGTTGCTTTCTCCCCCATTGTTCTTTACTTTCTCATTTTCCATAGAATTTTTTGTTGAGGAGGAAGATTAATAAATTGACATTCACTTTGGCTTTGTCAAACATCTTCATGACGGCCACGCCTTCGTACTGCAGTTGAAGCAGGTCCTGGACACAAAATAATAATAGATGCAGTGAGAAACACAAAGAGAGAGAGATTAGGGAGTTATTGCATTTAAAGGGGGTTTTCAGTAAATGCTTTACAAACAATTTGTGGAACTGACTTTACAGTCTGGCCTGTTCTATACATACCTTTATTCATATACTATGTACTACATATCTATTATTTGTTCATACAGAGAATTCATTATAACAAATGTGTCTTTATTGGAAAATATTTGCCTCGTTTCTAGGACATTTCCCCCTACTAGTCCAATGTGGGGAACAGGACATTAAACCATCTGTCATCAAAGTTTAGTGTTGACCAGTGAGCTGCTTTGTTTGGTGAGATTCTGACGCACTTGGGAAATGTTTACCTGGAAATGAAGCGGGACTTTTTCCATCTCAACTCCCATAAACTTGGCCTTCACCTCAAAATCCCCAACTTCCTCAGAGGGTGAAATGTCAAACATGACATTTTTGAACCTAAAGGAAGAGAGAGAGACAATAATATGAGATTGATATCAAAAGGTGACAACACAGCACATTTTTACAGTATTTATGTTTGCAGTCAGCATTTCCACAGTACTTGGACTATTAGCTCCTCTACATTTACTGATGCAGTTTAACGTTTCAACTCAGAAACACAATAAAGAGCATGGTAATAACAGATGTAATGGGGCATGAAGACAGATGTCATCTCACTGAACAATAACCTGCTAATATTTTTATGTCCACAAAAAGAAAGTGGACAGTGTTTTGTATATCAAAAACCAGTTCATAGCAAAGTCTCATTATTTTGAACAACTTCTTCGATCCTCTTGGAAACTCATGGAAACTATAGATTCTTGTCTGAATAAACCCATGAAATGTAAGAAAATAGTTGTGTCTTGTGATATGGTACATAGTTTTGTTTTGAGAAATGTCAAAGGTGATACAAACTATTTTAAAACAATGACGGTGGGTTGGTTTGGTGAGGGATGGCTTTGATAATCTAATTTAAAAACACTGCAAAAATCCAATATATAACCAGTGGTAAAGAGTACCCAGTCCTTTCTATTAGACGTCTAAGTGGTGAACATCTCAACTCACTGGTTTGTCTGAAGTCCTTCTATCTCCAGGATAACTCCTTTCTCATGCAGCCTTGCTGCAGTGTACTTGAGAGACTGTGGCTTCCACTTCTTACTGCCCTTATCGTCTCCTTTGCTGTCCAGTTTTATAGATCTGCGTGAATTCCTGGATACACAAAACACAGTAATACATACAGAAAACCATCAGCAAAACACAAATAACAGGAAGCAAGATTATTAGTTAGACACAAGATTTTGAAAAACTCATCACCCATACAAGGTATAAGAAGTAAAGGTACAACTCACTTCCGGTTGAGGTTATCCAGGCACGTCTTGATGTAGGTATCATAGTAGTTCATCTGGTCCTGGTAGAAGGCTGTTTTCGAGTTGAGTGCTGTCAGCGTCTGCTGGAGCTTCACAAGCTCTGCCTTCCTCCTCTGTCTGTAGCGTCTTTGGTAGCGAATGTCCTGTCAATTACAGGTTTACTTTACAAATTCAGAAGCTAAACAGACATAACAATACGCTTACAAGTTACCATTAGAGGCATGTCACTTCCTATGTGAATGAAGAGCTGCTTATGTACCTTTGATATGTCGTTGATAATATCCTGGTATTTGTTACTAGTAGTGGCGAGGCCAGCCTGCTCCAGGTTACGAAGGTTCCTCAGGATCTTCCTCTTCTTCTGCTCGAGAGGCAGCTGGCTGTCCTCCAGTACTGCTGGGCTGCTCTTCAGACCTTCTGGTGTCTGAGCATCCTGGACGGCCCGGCGCTCTACAATCATAGTATGCTCCGACTCCTTCAGGAGCAAAGTCATATCAGAGGTGTAAAAATGTCAGAGCATACATTCCTTTAACAACTAAAAATGTCTGTTGGGTATATGGGTAAGGAAAAACAACAAAATATCACCTGTGGGGCAGTGGCTGGGGTCTCAAGAATTTCAGGCAAGGTCTCTCCAGGTTGAATCCGAACCACATCCACGATAAGCTTTTTTGTCCTGAGTTGTTGGGAACAATGTTTTTAGTATCCAGACATGTAACATGCCTGTACCACAAAGTACAGTACAGAATAGGTTTTCATGGCAGAATTTGAATAATCATTCTGCACCTTTAAATCATAATGAATTTATATACATATATACATTTTACTTTCATCTATATAACAATCTTCTCTTAACTGCTTTAAGTAACCAACAAGGTTATGTTTGTCTGTTTGTTTGTCCGGTTACCTCAAAAGCTACTTAACAGCTTTCAATCATGTTTGGTGGGAATATGTGCCATGAGTAGAAGAATATCTGATCACTTTTTGGTGCAAGCTTGGATCCAGTAGTGCCATCATATTTATAATATACACAAAACAGGCCAGTATTTTGCAAAACAGTTTTTCACCATCCCTATGAGTTTCATAAAATATTCAGAAAATTCAAATTAATTGTTTTTTTGTTTTTTTATTTTATTTTCAATGTTCCATATTTTATTCCTACAACTGGTTGTCAACGTCTTGGCTAGCACATGTTTTAATCGTGTTGCAATTACAACACAAATTCAGATGACATTAGCACATACAAAGTCAGATAAATCCTACATTCACATTTATTTGACTACTTAAAAATTGTAGTAAGTAAATTGCATAAGAGAAGAGACCAACTCTCCAACACAACCCCCTGAAAAAAAAAACTAATCCAGAACAATGTATGTTTACAGGCAAGATAACCCTGACCACCAAACCCCTTCCTCTTTAAACGGAAAAAGATAGAGGAGCAGGAAAGGCAACAAAGACACGCTACTGAGTGATAGCCACAAAGAAACGCATACAGTGTCAAGAGGGGTTAAGTACAGTGAACAGTGTTCATAGCAATCCCAAACACTTTACTGAGTAAGTGTGCTTCAGCGTAATGGTTTTAAATATTGCACCAAAAACTGAATTATGGCTGCATGGCCCAAAACCTAAATTGAGATTATTTATAAACTCTTACTGTAAGAATTCAGATGAGTGCAACATCAAATCTTGATACTGAGCAAGCTTTGCATGAAGCAATTTGTCTCAGTATTCTCCAAAAATAAACGTACTTTGTCATTAGAGTCTTCAGGTCTCGGTCATCTCCTTCCAGGAGCTCAAACTTGCTGGTAAGGGTGAGGGAGATCTCCGTCTTGGCCAGCTGGCTCAGAGCACTCTCTCTGTTCGGGTCATTTGGATCTACTGCTCCTTCACCTGAAATAGAGCAGCACAGCATGTAAAAGGGGAGATATCATAATAATAATAATAATAATAATAATAATAATACACACACACACACTATAGCCAACTTGCGATTAATATAAATAAAAGTTTGTCTGACAGTACCGAGCAATGTCTCTACATCAGGGACGTCTCCCAGGTCCTGCAGCAACTCATGCAGCAAGTCATTGTGGTCAGGAGAGATGGCCTCCAGATGTTCCAAAAGCAGCTGAACAAATACAAAAAGGTTTAAGATCTCCTGTGCAATTAGCCACAGACACAGTGAACGAACCCTGTTTAATGTATCCAGAGAAACAACATAACTGATTTACAGGTCACAGATGCTGAGGTTTCTCAAGCCACACCCATTCTCTCTTACTAAATTTCAAAAATATCAATAATGGAATGTATATAAATATGAAGTATTGACTATGCGTGTGGCACACAAACACACCCAGTTCAGGCCTACAGATAATACAATAAAGAAATATACAGGTAACATTTATCTTGTCCCCATTTAAACCATGATTTTGCTTTTCTTTAAATATCAAGCAGCAACACAATGTAAATGGTCAAATAATTTTAGTGTGCAAAATGCAGGTTGAGAGAACATCTGTTCAAAGCAAAATGCACATCATCTCCATTATTAGTCCCTGTGGGAATATGTGTAGAGTGAAACCGATGACTAAAAAGGACACAGATGGCTTTAACCCACCGGTGTCCTCACTACCAACCCCTTTCCAAGGCAGTGGTCTGGAAATAAACCGAAAGGAAATAGGGTGATGAGTGCATGAACCTTCGGACAAGTTTTACTTTTGCTGGGGTTTACCGTGTGGGTATTGATGATCTCCTCTATTGAGATGTAGATGATAGGCTTGCTTAGAGTCACCATGTCTGAATATTCATCAATATTAAACTTCTCCTCTGGTTCAGGGACATCACATGCTGACTGGAAAAATACCCTGAAAGAGAAAGAATATCAGAAGTTAGTGGTTATCAGTCTTTGAGACCTAAATACTGACAGAGATAATGGCCAGCACTAGCTGACTGTTTTGGCAAAATGCTGAAATTCTGGAATATGCCTGTGGCTTTTTCCAACTGCGGTAAATGACTCAAAACGACTTGTTTCCAGACAATGGACTAGGGTTTGTGTGGATTTCCAGTAATGATGAGTCAAACACTTTGGCAGGGGCAGATAACTGCACACATGCAAACCCTTCTCATTTGTGAGTTTGTACAGGTCCATCTGGAGTTCAGTCTCCAGTTTACTTACAGAGCAGATAAATGCTTCTTCCTTTGTCAGCATTTACTCTACATCTACTACGACAGCTTATCTTGTGGTAAAGGTTTACTGAAATTAAGATTTCATGCTAGACTATTGTCCTGAGATAAAAACATTTTGACAGACATTTGTCGCAGTTACACAGCATATTTTGTCAATATTTGTGTCCCCTTTCTTACCTAAACTTCTCATATGTCTGAGATATGTAGTTGTTCATTGGCGTCATATGCGCATTCTCGCCCTCAAACAGCTTATTAGCAGCAGCATGCTGCAGCATCTTTGCCACAGATCCCAGGTTACGACGCTGGTCTAAGTGAAGCTGCCCTCCTGCTGACATGTCAATGATGTCAAAGCCATCAGGGGCCACAATGGCTGGGTTCATGTAGCGGTAGTACAGCAGGTTTCCTACAATCTGTCACAAAAAAAAAAAGAGAATTACAGCTTTTGTAAAATTAAGTTGCACTAACCTCAGCACGCTCACAATAATAAAAGCATGCAGAGAGGGCTGTATGAGCAGAACCAAAACATACTGTGTATTGTGAATGGAAAATATAAATAAAGATTTATACATCCAAGGGCTTCTACCTTCATCAGCTCATCGTCTGAGGCATCTGGAAACTTTTCATGGAGACTGTTCTTCAGAACCTTTGCTATGTATCTCATGCCATAACTACATGCAAAACAAAAAGCATTGATGGGACATCAAACACAAAACAACATGCATTCACGTACTATGTATCCATATCCATGACAAATGATACAGCAAGCTCATGACAGAGGAAATAGAGGCTTTATTTGAAGCATCGATACTTGCATTAATGACTGCAAGTATTGGTGGGTTTCAGTGTACGGTTTTAAGAGTGCAGTTTTTTGCTATGAGCATAATTAAAACATTAGCACCATCTAGCACAAAAGTCAAGTCATTTTTTTTAATTATAGTGTTGTTTTTGTGATTTTCTAAATTAAATAAGTAATGAAAAGATGAGTATGTACGTCCCAATCACAGAAGGGGGTTATATGGGTGTGGCTAATGTAGCAAAGTCCAGTTCTGCTTTGACCAGATGACTGCTTGCTCCAAAGCAATGATTGTCTAGTAATGACCATGTCTCAAGATGCAACTGAAACCTTAACAACCACAATGAGTAGCTAATGACAAGCCAGAGCATATGATCATCTCCTGTATAGCCCTATTTTAGTCACGTTGCTCTCACGTATTATTGAATAATAATGTAAGAAAAAGGAGACAAACACTCAACAGGAGGATGAGGAAATAAAATACTGCATGAAAAAAGAAATCTAAATATTTCTATGCACTGTATAAAAATGCTTGTGATAAATAAAAAAACATGTACAGAGAGAAAACGATTTTTTGTGTCCTAATTTTGTCCACATAAACACATGAAGTAAGATTTAAAGTAACAATCTAAACAATTACACTTTGAAAGCATCTTGCTTCCTTGACTTGAGGCATTTTCTGTTGAAACAACACAGAGGCAGAATGCAGGGGGAAGACAAAAAAAATGCTAAAAATATAATGCGTCCACTACAATCAACCCAAATTATGGCCTCAAGAATCAACACCTCTCACAGTCTCAATACATATCAAAGTTTTGAATTATTACAGAGGTAGTATTTATTGCATGGTCATTGTATTAAACTATAATGTGTTTGTGCTATTTTGTGCATGATTTTCAACACGTTCGGCTAACTTTGTTAGAACACTTAACAGCGAATGTCTTCCTTACAATTAATCCAGTTTAAAAAAAGCAGAACATTACACTAGAGAGTCAACAGAATCATGCTGACCAATATGCTCAGGCATTGACAAGCAGAACTGTCACAGAGAACACAAAGGGTAAGTGGACATTGACATTTAACAGGTCCTAAAACTTACGGGATATTATCCAGTGAGGACACAATGGAGTTCAAGACCTTATCTGTAGCGGACCGTAGCGCCAGACTGGATGCCTCAAGCCTGTTGCGTACCTCCTCATGTGACATGGCCTGCTCTGGAGTCACTTCATAAGGCAGCTTGCTGAGGGACAACAACAATAGTGGGAAAACACTTATTGTTTTCAGTTGTCATGGCGGTGGTTTTTCTGCACTACGTAATTATTGCAAAGTAATTCCTAAAGGATACCATAAACTCTTAAACTGATTTGCTAAATACATTTAATCCCAGGCATCCCTGGTATTGGTGATGTCAGTATGGTGCCAAAAAGAGAACTAAACCGTGCTGGTAGACCAAAAACATTGAGCATCTTGTTCAAGCATGTATTTATTACATGTTTTATAAAGGGTATGTTATTATTACATGACAATGCAGTTGTAAATAAAGAGTTATTTTGAAAGTTTTTTCTTTGGTGTGTTCATTGAAGTTCAGACATCTGAGATTTGAAATGAGTGGAAAACAGTGGATTCCTGAAAGGTAGGAAAACTATCTAAAAGTACCAGTTTACTTATAGTAATGCTCTGGAAAAGGCCAGCAGTAATTTTAAGCATACAACAGTTATAGATAATCCGATAAAACATGCAAAACTACCTGTAGGCCCTCAACAGAAACCTACCTGGCCTCTCCAGTAGCCGTCTCTAGGTGGTTGACCCAGGCTTTGTAGACATCCACTGGGTTGGTGTTGATTCCTAAACACTTGTCATCAATGATGTCTTTGACCACTGGAGCCAGCAGCTGTCTGAGTGTGTTGTGGCCGCGTGCACCTCTGTTGAAGCTCACCACCATCTTGATAACTGTTGGGTTCCCTGTCACTATGTCCTGGATCTGGTCCACCTTAGAACTGAGGCATATGGAGAAGATGGAACAGTTACTGTCTGCCAAAAAAAACGCAGCATTTGGTGTACATGTGTTTTGGAAAAAATCCAAACTTTTGTAATTGTAATACATTATAACCATTACAGTAAAATAATAGTGTAAATAAGTGTCGGTACAGTATTGATTTAGGCTGCAGTTCTCACTTGATTTCCTCCTCCAGAGCCGTCTTGAAGAGTTTAAGCAGCAGGTATTCCTCTCTCTGATTAGAGGCGTAGTTGTACAAGGTGAAGATCACAGTGTCCATAAACTTAGTGGACTTGTTTTGGGGCATCTGGAAGATCAGCTTGGCCAGGTAGGGTGGATTGGTCTAAAGGGGAGGGAAGAGAGAAGGAGTAGCATTAAGTGTGTGCCTGCAACTGAAGTGGGATATCGTATTAAACCTTTTACAATGAGTAGATGTAAGGTGTAGTAAATGAGGCACAGTAGAGTTAGATATTTTGTATCACCTGCAGGAGGTAAAAGAGATGTTGGTAGGCCTCCAGTTTCCTTCTTTTGCCTTTATTTAGGCCCTTAATACCCAGTCGGTCTCCTGCACTCAAGTCATCTTTACTGGCTTTATTTTTCTTGTTCTTCATTTTCTTATTATGGGACACAACATCCTTTTCAAAGAAACAAACACCAAAATAAGTAAGCAGCCAAACTGCACAGGACAAGATATAATCACAGGAATGTAATCACAGTTAAGTGTTAGGAACCTTTGTCTGGAACCTGTGCTATTATCAAGCTCTGAATGATAACAACCAATACAAAATCACTGTATGCCTTTCCTTCCATTTTACACATTAAAGCAAGGCTTGCCTAACCTGCAGAGAGATCCTGTTTTTCACCAGCAGTCCAATCTTTATGTCCATCAGGTTCAAGTCTTTCTCCATCTGCTGATTGGAGCGAATATTGGTGACCACTTCCTCCCTAAGCCGTGTCACTTCCTGCTCTTCCTGAAGGTCCAGGGCGCTCTGCTCCAACAAGTGGACAAACTTACGCACGACTGACAGAGGAGGATCCTTGGCCCCAGCTAGAATTTGCCACATGAAAAAGTCAGCAAAAGCACTGGTCTTTCATAAACACACACACACAAGCTCAAAAATGAGTGACACATAACTATAATGCAGCCCTAAAAACAAGGGAAACTTGTGATATGTTGCGATATGACCATAATCAAAATCCTAGGCACTTCTTTAGTCTCACATCATGATATTAATATTATATCAATATAGTTCAGCTTTAACTGCAGGAGTTTAAAATGCCTTTTTGACTCACTTAGGGTCCTGTAGTCATCTCTGGCTTTGTTGGCTTTTAAAAAAGCCTGGATTTTCACAATTTCTTTTTCCTGAACACAGAGATAACAGTGAGTCTTACACAACATGGAACAAACAATACAAATCTAAAGAATGTCACTCAAGTGATGGTGATTGATTTAATTGTTACTCACATGATCTTTGAAGAACTGCAACCTCTGATTGTATTTGCGTTTGGCTTTCCACATTTTCACCACAGCCTGGATCTAAAAACACCAAGGTTTTATGTCAGGCCTTTAATATAGTATCTATGTTATCCATGTTAGGTGGATGCAAATGACCTACACTTTTGCTTTACAGTATTCCAGTCAATGATTATTAAGTATATTATTTTATAGATGTTTTTAAAAACAAATAATAATAAAGATAAAAAAACAATGTATTACCTTTACAACTGAAGCAACATTCTTCTGAAGCAAATTTATCCTGCCTTTGTACATTTTCCTCTGTTTGTAACCTTTCCAACAAGCCTGCAAGAAAAGAAAAAAAATATGATCAAAAATGGATGTACACCATCCATCGACATAACTTATTTAACTTGGATAGTAACTTGGATAGATAGATATTCTCCTAGGTGTTGTCGCTGCTCTGATATATATAAAAAAAATATACAGTCAGTACACGGTTTGTAAACTAGAGTAAATGTTAATCTTTTTGTGTGACTATCTCTATTGATTTATTATTGCTGTAACATTCCACAGACACATCAGAGACACTGAAGTTGACCTGATTTTTGATCAATCACTCTTCACAGTCAATATTGGAGACGTAACCTACCTGCAATGTGACAACGTGTGGTTCTTGTTGGTGTAGATACTCCATTCTCTTGGCATGCTTTTTCCTGACCAGATAACCTCGGATCCTTGCCTGTAGCTGGGTCACCAAGGATTCATTGGCCAACCATAACTGTTCCCTGTTATATTCTGCAGTTGCACTGCTGACAACACTCTAAGGGAAAAAGGCATGTTTTAAAGTTTTTCGAGTTGAAAAAAATAAAAAATAAAACCTGTATAGTGTGATTATTATATGATCAAATGAAAATTGCAGTTTTAAAATGAATATTACTGAATCTATTGTTAAACCAAGAATAAAATTAATCCCATCATTGTTCTGTAATGTTAACACAACATTTCTTTATAAAGTAGTGAAACTATGCAGTACAACAGGGGGTACCTGGATTTCCTCTTTACGGAGATGGCCACAATTGTGTTCAAATCCTTCAGGCTCCTCCCACGTGCCCTGTCCAGTCTCCAGGTTATAGTAGTAGTCATATCTGTCCTTGATGCAATGTTTTACCCACACACTATCAGTGCCGCCTGAAAGAAAGCAGAAAGTACCCCTTTAGACACATGAATGTCATATTGAACACCAAATCTGAAAAGCATGTGACTGCTCTCTATGTAGTCATCAGTTTCTTAAACACTGAGCTTCCTTTCTCATGATATTTGTGCAAGTCAAGTTACCTTTAGTAGCACTGTTTGTTTGTCTCTGCGCCAGTTCAGCCTGGTATGAGTCAGCACATTCAGGGAGCACCGCTCTCAGTCCTGCACTGGGATCTTGCAAAGCCTGCAGTGTATTCTGAGAGTCCCCCTCGGCCACCACTCTGTTAATATCAGCTACTGCTGCAGCCACTAGCAAAGTAAACAAGATTGAACCAAAGAGGCAGTTGTTGGGGAAAATGTAAAAACAACACAGTAATCACAAAGTAAACACTAGCAGGTGAGTAAAGGATACTCCACAACAAGCAATGTGGTTATTAAAAAAATTACAATGTTGTGCCCACAATATTGACAGTGTCAACACACAGGCCACGTCATTATAGTATCTACGTAACTTTTTTATAAAGCTAGAATATACTAAACTAGAAAATACCTGCAGGAAAGAAAGAAAAATACTGTACGTCTGCTAAGAAACGTAACAGACACAATTGTGATGCTGGTGCCAGAGAACCTATAATATATATCAAAAAGACCATATGATTTATGGAAAGATTGATCATCTGTCACTTGTCTACATATGATATATAATATAAGTATTGTTTACTTTTTTTGTGTCATCAAATGAAAAATTTGTATTGGCACATTATCAACCTTAGACAATCAGAATCTAATACTCGATGTGCCCATCGTATTAAAATAATTAACTGGATCTGAATTATCTATTTTTAAGTAATTAAGATATGGATGAGTGAATTTAAACTCTAGGTACATACATGTGAGAGCCTCCTCTTCATCCTTGTTGGCTGTGTGTATGGCCTCTTGGATTTGGTCCAGCCACAGTACTGCAGACTCATCTCCAGAGCTCTACAATCAAGTAAAAAAGGCACAAAGTCACTTCTTTTCTTTTCAGCTGGAAGAGTCCAAACTATACCTTAAGCCCACAAGGTAGTGCTCATGCATAGCTGCACAATACTAATTTTATATTCAATTATAAATATTTTTAAGCTATTTGTCAAAAAAATTGAAATGTAAAGCATTAGAAATGCTTGTATTTACGGTAAATTGTGCAAATCAAGTTAGGATTGTGGATTTTTTATGCAGAATCTTGCTCTACAGCAGTAGCACTACACAGCAAAGCTAATTACCAACACTACACAAGCTGGTGCTGTTAGAACAGCAAATTATAGACAGTACCATTTCCCCTGTGTCCAGAGGAAGGATCTAAGGAAAAGGAAACATGTCAAAGTAAATGTTGACAATAGCAACACCACAAACAAATCCTCAACCCCCACTCAATCAACAACTTTGTACTAAAAACCAGACCCTGACGATTTAACATCACAAGAACAACAAAGAATGTTTATTCAGCCTGACTTCTGTATATGTTCTCAGGCTAATTTTAGGTAACTCTGGTGGGACTGGGCTATATCCTTGACCACAGAGCCAACAGGAAGGAAGTCACCATTAAAAAGCACAGAGCAGACTAAAAGCAGCTTCTTTGTTTATATCTGCATTTGACAAATGTTTTTCCAGACAACTCATCATGTATTATAAGAGAGAGCGGCAGGATCATCCTTGCTGCTAATCACAATAATGAGATGACAAAAATCCCAGTTGTTAATCACATAAGAGGATTTCTTTGTTTAGTGTGTCTGACATATATTAAGTGTAAAGTGTATGGTACAGACCAAATAGACATTAAAGCACTTGAGTTGTGAGTCACACAACACGGGTAGCAAACCAGGAAAAAGAAAAAATACTTTTTGCTATTTACGCTGGATGATCTACTTTCACTGAAATTTATGGGCACCATCTTGAAACACATTATCTAATTCCCATTATACATCTGTGATCTAACTGCTGTATAATGTAACAGTTTTTGAAGAATAGCATACATCTTCATGTACAATATCTCAAGACATCTGTTACTGTAGTGGCCAGGCTGACCAACACTATTGTCACCTTTTAATAACCTTTTATGCATCACAGCTGTTGATAAAACATTCACCAGTACCCTCCCAACCCAGTAATCAGTGGGCAGTTACTGACGCAGGCAGAAGGGAATTCAGTTTTCAAGCCTGGACAGGAAATGTGCTCACTTCACCGAACAAACACACAACTGTCCCTTACATACACTAGCGGGAGCAGAAGCTGAGCTCGAGTACACCCCGTTATCTATTCTACTGTTCTGCAGAAATGCAAAACAGCAAATTTCACCGATGGAAAACTCCTGCATTTACTCAAAAGAAGCAACACCAAGAGGGTTGAAGACAAGAAACCTTTAATTACTTGGATTTAGACCGAGGAGTGATATGGCCGACCTTGTGCCAGGACTACTCATTTGTTTGATGGCAGTGCAGACCATTCAGCATGATGGTAAGTTTTTATTTAAACTATAAGAGTTTACCAAAATGACAACTGCATTTATTTTTTAAACCAGGGTGCAAAATTTGATATTTACACTTGGATTTCTTTTAAAACATTAAGTCATTTTGTTACACAACTTGTTATGGGCTCATTTCCCAAATCAAAGTTTACTATAAACTATTTTAGTGCAGCTGTAAATACAATACAACATTTTACAATAACGATATTTAATAATTTCTTAAATATATACATTTATATAAGATATAACTAGAAAGTCTTCAAATGAACACTAGACAACAACAGACGGCATGATTAACTACTTTTTCTATTCCATGTATTAAGATGGGCAACTTTTATTATAAAACTAAAGTTCCTTTAAAGCACTAAACATTGTTTTTCTACCCATTTATAGGAAATAGAACTGGGACCAAAAGCAAGATTCGACCTGTTGCGAATCCGAAAACCTTCAAGGGGAAGATGTACAAACCTAATCACACAAACCAGCAGCCCACCCTGCTCTATCCCAGCACAAACCCCAGGCTGTATGTGAACTCAGAGGACCCAGTGACAGCCTATACTACAGGGGTCCTCAGCACCTGGGTCATACCTTCATCATACATCCTGGCCATGCTTGTTGGTATCCCCTCCAATGCCTACATTCTGGTCTTCCTCAGACTCAGAGCAAAGTCCTTCTCCACAGTAGTTCTTTACCTGAACCTGGCCTTGTCGGACCTGCTGCTCCTGCTTTCCCTGGCACTGCGCGTTCACTATCACTTCAACGGAAACAACTGGATATTTGGGGAAATCTCCTGCCGGCTTATCACAGCCTTGTTTTATGGCAGTGTTTACTGTTCAGCTCAAACTATAGCATGCATCAGTCTGAAGCGCTACCTGGCTGTGGTCAGACCGTTTTTGTACAGAAGGCTGGCTAAGACTATGCTGGCGGTGTGGACATGCTTGGCTGTATGGTTCCTGTATGTGGCTGCTGTTGTGCCTGAGCTTCTGGTCAGGCAGAGCTACCAGGTTACACAGCTGGGAGTCACCACCTGCCACGATGTACTTCCCCTAGAAGAAATATCCCATGCCCCACTGGTGCCGTATAGGCTGACGCTGGTTTGTCTGGGCTTCATAGTGCCCTTCCTGATTTGTATCTATGCCCATGTGTCAGTGGTATACCACCTAGGGCAATCTGGTTGTGACTGGAGACCGTTTATCAGGGTCAGCACTCTGGTTTTCATCATCTTTGTGGTGTGTTTCTTGCCCAGCGGCATCCTGCATATCGCCCACTACATCAGCCTGTTTTCGAATGGGGACGACAGACTGTACGGTTACTACAGAGTAGCGGTGTGCCTCTGCTGCTTCCACAGTTGTCTGGATCCCTTCCTGTGTATGCTCATTTCAAAGACGACAGCCTCTGAACTACAATTCATCTCCCTCCACGGGGTACCTCAGAGGCCGGCTGTTATGGTGTGAGACTGGATGTTTGTGCACAGAAAAAGCAGCTCCTTGCTGGACCATTGTTGGGAGCCAGCAGGGAGGCACAACCCCAGAAACAAAGATGTGAATGTTAAAAGTGGACACTGTGAATTTAACAGGGCAATGCAATTTATGTTAAGTCAAAAACAACACCAAGCTCAGCATCTTTAGGAATATCAGGATCAGGAAAGGAGGATTTAGACTGTGAAACCTATACAAGCTTTTCATGTAAAATGCGAAAATTGCTGGTTAGCTTGTTGTTGTTGGCTTCATGACAAAACAAATCTGAGTATGTTGACAATTATAATCTTCTATCTTTGCCTTGTAACAAGTCAGAATGATATGTAAAAAACAAGTATCACATAAAGGTTCAACATTAACAATAAAAAATTCTGATTGTTAAAGATGCAGTAATGTCAAACGGAGCCATGTGAGGCTGCTGTGCAAGTCCAATATAACTAATGATTAAAGTGAGATAAAGTTATGACATGTGGTTACAGCACTGGTTTATTCAACCATAAATTTGATTTTCATATTTGGCACTTGGGAGGATGTGAGAGGTGGCACAAGCACATTTATTTTTAACTCCTGTTTAAATTAACTCAATTTAGAGTCACAATACCTGGCAGAGGAGTTGCTTGGTATGTTGTAGAACATCATGGTAGTGTTTGGCTGTGGCTGGGTTCACCCCCGTCAACTTGGCTGTAGGGAGGAGCAGGGCTGCAAGCGTCTGCTGATGATCACCTGAGTTAAGTGCCTCATTGATTTCAGCTATAGCTATAATGCCTGGAGGTAGAAGACAAGAAGCATTTGATACTTGATCAGTCAATGCATTTCATTTATCGTGTTTTAAAAGTTCTTATTGGATGATCACACCTCGAATAAAACCTTATAGCAAGGTTTGAAAATGCTGGCTAAAAAGTCTAGATGTCCACAAGCTGCACTACATAAAACACAACGAGAAATCTGCAAGCCTTTCTTACGTTCATGCTCCTCGTGGACCTGAATGTTGACTGTGTCGATGCATTTTTGAACATCATTCCAGGTGAGAAACTCTTGGCCCATGGCAAGAGCCTCCCCTCGCTGTTTGATGAGAGTGTCAGCATACCTAAGGGTGAGTGCCATGAAGAAGTTCAACAAAGTTTCATGACATTAAATCAACCACTACTCATAAGCCTATAGAGACCTACAGTGGAGTGCAGCAACGTGCAACATAAAGTCATTATTCCTATAGCTAAAAACTTTTTAATCAAATTAATTTCTTGCTCATAAACTGTACCACTATAATTTAACTTATTGAGTACCAGTTACACCAACAACAAAACAGTAATCATGAAAGAGAAGAGGATCACCAACAGCATCAACAGATAAACAGCAGGATGTTGCTGCCGAATGGTATATATTTGGCTTAACAATTCCTAGCACTTGTTTTATGCCAATGCCACCGTTCGCTCCTCAGCAGGACACAGCCATCTGTCCTGCAGCCATCTTACCTGTTAAGGTTGTCTTGGTCCATGTTGGTGAAGCCCAGGGGTGAGTCAGTTAGTTGTTCAATCACAGCCTGAGGGTCTTTGGTTTCCAGCACCTCGTTCAGCACTGCTACAGCTGACAGCATCTCCACAGCTACACTCAGCTCCTCGTGGCTCAAACCAGACTGATAAACATACAAGTCTGAATCACAAGCATGGCGTGACATTTAACTATAGTATAGTACTGAACTCCTCTATACATGTAAGGATATCTGTATCAGTATGTGGGTCCACATGGTAAAGAATCAAAATTGCAAACATGATGTCTCACCCGCCCCCCTTGTAGCTGCAAACTGAAAAGCTCAGCCTGATAGAGGTTGGCAGCAGTTTGGTAGACAATTGGCAGTTGTGCCTCAGGGTTCAACAGCTCCTCCACCGTCTCCACTGCATTGCCAAGACGAATGGCTGTATTGATTGCTGCAACTGCCTCCAGTTCTGGTCAAGAAGATGTTCACAGATAGTTATGTCTTGCAGATAACCAATTATAAAAAATATATATTTTAAAAGGCATGTCAGTATTAAAAATACAATTCTTCCTTGCCTTACAATTACATGCTGAAATGCCATTGGAAAACCCATATTAAAGCTTTATCATGATATGTACTGTGTAATGGGACATAGACTCTACATGTGTACTTTGAGAAGTCTGCTAGCAGGTACTTCTGTGATTTTCAACTGACCAGTAATTAACGTTAATAAACAACTATGTTAAGTAACAAAAAGGTGCTTACTTCGTTTTTCTGCCTCAGCAAAGTCGTTACAAGAGCTGACAACTCTCTGAATCTCCTCTTTGTCCACCATCACAGCCCTCCCTCCATCCTGCAGCACAAAGATTAGCGCATATTACAGACATACCACTAAGATCCCATAATTACTCAGCATGTTTTAATGCAGGTACCAGGCACAAATGCCTGGCAGTGTCCATATCAACTGAAGTTACGGTAGCATAATAGTTTTTTATTCGCTAAATACTAGTTGTTAGTAGTTACACATTTCTTTAAACACTTTACTCTGAGTACATTCATATGTACTGTGGCGTGTAAGATGTTAACACAGTGATTCATTATTGGCCTTCCAACAGTACTGCTTTTTTTCATAGCGTACTAATACAGGGTTTTGTATGGTATACCTTCAACAACTGCTAATGAAATTAACTAACTGCTTGGAAAGAAAAGCAGAGATTTTCTGACACCTAAGGGCCTGAGTGGGGAACTACTGAGCAAACACGCTCAGATTCAGAATACCTTGGATTTATGTTGGCAGTAGGTGGTAAAATGTTCCAGGTACCAGCGACAGTTTGACTCCTGAACACCCAGCAGGGCCAGAGCTTCAACCCTAAGTGCAGCCAACAAAGCAGTGTCATCCTGGGTGGACACCGCTTCATTCACCTGCCTTATTGCTGCCTGGACTGGAGACAGCAAAAACCAAGAGAGACGTCATTGCGAGACAATGTAATGTATTTGGGATAAGTACTAAAACAAACCCATTAAAAAAAAAATTCAACACAGCACATTCTCTGACATTCTTCACCACCAGAACCAACAGCGTATGAACATTTTTTTCCATGCAAAAAGGAATGCATTCATGGTATTGACAGTGTTTTGGGAAAAAGAACTGCGTATGGGTCACGTAGGAAGGAAAGTCCTTACTGTTGACAAGGTCAAGGCAGCCCTGGATCTCCTGCTGAGTCAGCAGCTCCTCATAAACATCTCTTTCTTCAGTAGCAACAGAGGAGCGCTAATTGAAGGAGACAAAGAAAAATACATATATATTTTCTCTATATTCATTTCATACAGCATATTTAAATTGTAACTGGTCACATACATTTTTTCCCCCCATTGATACTGATGAAGTTGCATATTTTACATATCACATTTCAGACATTAAGTAGAAATGGATGGCTCCTGTTTGTACAGTATTTGTAAAGAGAATGGGAGGCGAGATGCAGAGGATTTGTGTTTGGTCAAGTACAGCCGACACTGCAACCACTGGAATGTGCTGGCAAGGCTGGTGGAGTGAGTCAGTGCATGCAACCCCTTTCAGACCTCAGTGTGGATAACTCTTCAGTTATTATCATTGTTAGAAGTGGACACTGTTAGGTGATAGGTCTGGAGGAACAGTCACATTTACCTGTTCTGCATTATTCAAATTTGGTCTCAATATTGTGGTCAATCTGAATAGGTCAATAACACAAACTAAGACCAGCCCTTGCAACCCTATTCCCAACCTGGGTGAATACAGATATGACTTTGCATACAGTAGCTTTTAGTGGAAAGGTGTTTATTGGTGATGGCAATTTCATTTAATGTTACCGCTGTTTAAATTACATTTACGTAACGAATACCGAATATCTGACTAGTCCAAAAATGAGTAAAATAGAGACTGATAAAGATTGGTAAATAGGCAAGCAAGAGTGTAAAATGAACCTAAACAGACAGTTTAGTTACAAAGACAGTGAAAGTCACACAGAGGCTAATCAAGTCTTCTATACAGGGAAAGCCAGTAATGAACCAAACATTATTACTGGAATGCAAATAAATCTTGCCACTGAAACTTGAAAAGAGTTCATTGAAGTGTTTGTTAGGCTTCTCACCCTCCCCGAGGACTGATTCTGCTTACGAGCCTTGGCCTGGCTCAGTGTGTCCTGGTAGTCTTGGGCCAGAGCTTCCTGGGTGTTCCTCAGCATTGCGTTAGGATTATCTAGGGCTCCCATTGTCACAGATGCCTGACCTCTGTCAACTGCCTCATTGATGGCAATCACAGCAGCATGCACTAAGGACAACAGAGCGTGTGCAAACATTTTACGGTTGGCTAAAATCTTTGAGTTTCTGTCATAAACATAAATAGAGAATTAGTTCAGAGGACTTACAGGCAGCTTCATCCACTGAGAGCTCATTGGCCAGGATGCCTCCAATCTTACTGAAAGCTGGCATTTGAATGCCATACTTTTCCAGCTCACTCCTCATGTTACTGATCTCTTCCTCTGGAAGGCAGATATACCGATTGCGGGGGAAATTGTGTTGTTATAGACCATAGCATATAAGGTTAAAATGTACATTAAATACAATTTAAAGTTTTTCTCAATTGCTTTGGCATAGTCATATAATAAAAATTGTGATTCTCAAAACACTTCAATTCTATATCTATTATATCTGTTTATGCATTTTTTGTTGCT
The DNA here is from genome assembly GCA_036023655.1 of Nannoperca australis. Taxonomy (NCBI): domain Eukaryota; kingdom Metazoa; phylum Chordata; class Actinopteri; order Centrarchiformes; family Percichthyidae; genus Nannoperca; species Nannoperca australis. Next base: position 28,142 of record JAVQJD010036053.1, read on the forward strand.
TTCAAACAAGTCAAATGTAAATACAAACACCCAACTGTCATAACATTTCATACATAAATGTTTCATAGGCTTCAGTAATCTGGTGGTTTCATCAATTCTTTGATAACAGATGACTCTTAAAATTCAAGTAGTTACATGTTCATCCTCAAATTTTAGTGCACCTTTTCACATCTTGTCAAATTTGTGTGCAGGTGCAACACCTCAGCTATCATATCTCACACAAAGTTACACCACAAGGGGTAAAGTTAAGTTTCACGTAGCTACAACAGATACTGGACATAAACCAGAAACATACAGTCACAGCGGACCCGTCATAAAGAAAGAAGGATGGAAATATATACTGTATGGATGTGCTCAGTCAGAGGGAGAGTTAGACATGGAGACAGAGGACAGACAGAAGCTCCATGTTGCTGTGAAAACAGCATGACAGAGACATATAGGGGAGGGATGCACCATGTGTATAGAAAAAGGCAACTATCTTAATAAAATGGTGTGACGAGATACACAGACATTTTTGGACAGCCAATGAAGTGAGATAGACTGGGGGGGAACACTGACATTTGCCCAAAGTGAAATTAATGTTAAAGTTACAATTGGGGAAAAAGGTAAACTATTCAGTAGGGAATAACCCAATGTGATGTAAGCCCTGAGGCTAACTCAGGACAATCTAATGTCAAAAGATTTAAAGTTTGGTATTTTTTGAATGGCTGCTGGGGATATTTTGATGAACTGAAATAATGGATCATTCAAACATATAAATTACAAGCAATATTTTTACACTAATTCTCATAAAACGCAACATGCTTCAATGCACATAATAACATTCTTTTAAGTTCCTCAAATAAATCCCAACTAGAATAGTAAATAAAACCTCCCACGCAGAGAATTCTCATTAAATGAGGTGTGTAAACATCAGTATTTCAAAAAGCCCTAAGGCAACATTTATCCTTCATTTTAAAAATCAATTAATAACTTAATTGGTTGCATTTATGCAGATATTGTATAACTTTACTGCTATACTGCAGTTTCAGATTTCCAATGGTCTTACCTGTGAAGGCCACTTTACCCAGCAGGTCCTGGATCTGTGGTGCAATGCCCAGTTTGTACAAGTACAAGCTGCAATAAACCATATGAGTAAGATTTACACACACAGCAATAAGGAGCCACTGAGAAGCTTGAAACATTCAGATATTCAACAGTCCGATATCATGAAAATAAAGCTCTAGTTTTGAACATTGTGATTGCTCCTGATGGCCTTTAATGCCGGTGTCATGATCACACCACAGGAGGGTAGTGTTGCCTCACATTACAACAAGCACTATCGTACAGCAGCCAGCAGGCTCACTGCATTCAACAAACAGGTGGCTGGAAACTTCATAAAACTTTCATCTTCCCGCAGGTACCTGATAAGTGCTAATGAATTATAGATATTTGAGGCAGGTATGGCTTCAGCACAGCTCTGAATGAAACAGTTGTTGTAGCTGGGTATTCTGGCCTTTGGTCACAGTGTGTGTACACATGAAATGCACTCTGTCCTTGGGACGTAGGGGGCTTTAGACAACTATCTAAACCTTGATTATGCAAAGGGTAATGTTTTAACATGCAGGCAGCTGATTCAGTTGAGATACAAACACAGTAACAGCTGACTGAGGTTAATGAAGGTGGCCGATTGCAAGCCACGGGGGTTACAGACAATCAGCTGACTAGCTTGGAGCTCTCTCCTGACTGTTGATCCTCTGTTTTCCTCTTTTAGACAATAAATTAAGCTCTACATCTCTACCACTTTGTCAAAGGCATTTTAAAATGTATTTGTAAGCTTTGTTGTTTCCCTATTACATTGTATTCCCTTTCAATTTTCCACCACACTGAATGTGCAGGGGCATCCGCTGCTTTGCCTCCATGTATACATGTCTTTGTACGCAGGGAAGCAGAGCATTCACTGGGTCCTTGTGGGACTTTAGCTGGAGAGGCAGGAAGGAAGCGCACGTGTGTGCATAGGGAGGGAAGGAAATCAATTCTCTTAGGACCTGACTGAAACACTACAACAGAGAAAAAACTATCCTAGCAGCTCACATAACCACTCCCTAAATCTGTGTTTGGCCAACTGGACAGGTCAGATAGATAAAATTGTCCCTTCAGTTTATTCAAAGTAATTGCAACTGAAAAAAGAAAGGACCTGAAGTTGTAATTCTAAAGCCACCCACGTTACAATAAGACCACTAACTTTATTTATTTATTTATTTTTTAAGTATTACAACATTTTGCACAAACCCGAAACATGACAAAGAATTTACCCTTTTTGGTGAGACTACAAGTAAAGAGTTGGGCACCAAAACACCACACTTAATTTACCCAAAAGCCCCTACTTACATACTGTAGAGGTTCATATAAGCAGTTTACATAGAGTAGTTATGCTCATCAACAGTGTCAAAACAAGTCTAAAAATTGTTCCAAGTAATAGAACTGCTAATTAGCCCATGATTAAAGGTCTTTCAGAAAACAGACAATTCAGGGACTGGAAGCATGTGAACTTGCCACATTGCAGCAATAGCTGCCTATAGCTAAATGTATAACAGCCTTGACCTATTTAAGACTAAATCATAAAAATGGTTTGTGTTGCGTCAGCCTACGTAGAAATAACATTTCCCTTACTAAATACTATTTCTGATCTTGACATGTAAATTAGAGGTTGAACTTAATGGGCACAAAAAGAAGCCATGCCTGAACCCCACAGATTAATAAAAAAATGTTTGGATGAGAAACGAGACATATGAGACTGCTTACACTACATATAAGCTGTCCTTAAATTCCATAATTTAAGTGATTAACTTAAGGTGTAAACCTAAATGTTCGACATTGTCTGCCATAACCATGAGGAAATGAATCTGAAATCGACAGCGAGTAACCGGTCAGTGACGAAGAATATGAGCAAACTACTGCTGCACACATGCTGAAGTCAACATTTACAGACAAATGCAATGTTGCTCATTAGATCAGTTTAATTCTAACTACCAGATACCAGCACATAACAATAACAGTTTAGTACATGTTTCCTTCTTGGTAGTGAAACCTAAACTGGTAGAAGAGATTTCCGCACACTTAGATCTATGCAGTGTTTCACTTTATTTTAAATTTTTGGTCTATCAGACCTTCATCAGAGTAATGATAGTGAAACCTGAAAGTGACATTCAGGTGTGGCACCTTCAGGAAAAAAGCAACTGGGCACTCTGTCATTATGCAAACAAAAGACTTCAGAGATGAGTGAGCAATTTTGCTGTCAGAAGTGAGAAACACAGTAATGTGAAAAATCACTGTTTTTGGAATCCTTTCAGTCTTACCTCAGTGCATGTATGCAGTATACCACCTTGGGCATGTTTTTGCGATCGTACACATCTGTCGTTTCAGGATAGAATATCTGAAAGCAGAAACCACAATTGATATTAGTCACTCTTCTTTTATCCCTGTCTTGGCACTTTGTATTCTGCTGCAGCTGGAGCGCAATATCCATCACAATGCTTCTTCACATTTTAACCTGTAGATGCATGAGACGTTGCAAGGGTTGGACTTAATAAGTCCAGATTTCCTTTTTTGCCACTGGCAGCAATGTACTTATCTATAGCACTTGTGATTCATCACCAGCACTCATATGACTTGCTTCGACATCTTGTTGTTTTCGCCCATGATTCTATGCACTTTATGTAAAGCTCTTATTTGGAAGTCGCTTTGGATAAAAGCGTCTGCTAAATGCCTAAATGTAATGTAATGTAATAATAAGAACACCTGTAAAATATAATGCATTCACACACTGCAATAAATACTACCTTTGTTAAACACGTCACGTTCAGTACCACAGAGCTGAATCAACACGAGTCACTAGCATCATTTCTAAAACACTGAGGGTTACTGGCTCTACAGAGGTAGTGTTTATGGCAGTGCGATTGCATTGGACAGCATTATATTTCACAGGTGCTCATTCTGTTGCTCTGCCTCTTTTATCACTGCTCATGATACCATGTTTGGGTGGCCCAGTATTTTTAAACTTAATGCCAAAAACTTGGCAAATATATCACATCATAACCGGTTTAAGGAGGACACAGTTTCCAAAACACTGGGCCATCTCTAAAATGTTTTTTTCCTAATCATGTCTCACCTGAATTATGCTCACAGCATCAAGGTTTTGCTCGAAAACATGGAATGGAATAGTAAAAGCTACAGATAAGATTATGTGGTCGGAGTGACAATTTCTAAAAAGGCTATTCATAACAATTGCCAGTTAAATTACTTTAAAAAGCGATCCCAAAGGGCAGAACAGAGATAAGGTGGTATCAATTTCACCTCGTTTATATTTCCACGATACACCTCAGTTAGGTCTTTTGTGTCCTCTTATAAAAGATGTAATGAGGTTAATACTGTTCTGTGAGAACTCCTGTCAGCGTTTACACAGATGCATGAAATGGGTGTGTGTATAAATGAACTACGTCACAGAAATGAAACTATTGACATTTTCCAGTAAAATGTGAGGGTACTGAAACTATGAACTGTAGTCGTAGGATGGATTCGACCCAAGGACAAGGTTGAAATTAATTGTGCAACTGTTGTAGTGTAGATTAAACCCTGTCCTAGTTTGGATTGTAGTGAATGGATGGATTCTACTCTCTTAGGTGTAGCTACACACCCTTAGTTATAAGATGGTTACTGCCTTCTAATATCAGCGATAATGTACCAGCCCTAAGCCAATGAACACACAATAAAGCCAAGGCCTTCCAATTCCATACGTTGTGTTGTAAACCATCACTTTAACGGGATCTCCCCGGCAGTTTGTTTAATTTTTTTAATCAAGCACATACATGTTTTCCTGCACTGATGTGCTTGTAACACAGCTAATATACTGTTGCCATGGTGAAATGACACTTGTTACATTGAACAAAACAACACCCTTCTAAAATTAAATTACATATAATTAATTAATATGCTGGTATCACATGTGTTGATGAGGACTTTAACTTGAGTCATGCCATTTTCTCTTTTACAACTGCTTGAGTTTTATAAAAGCTTTTATTAATAATAAAAAGGATACTTATGTTAACAAAATCAGTCTTTTTAAGGTGTGATGACTGTGACAGCAGACTCAAATGAGTCTGTATACTGTACATGTTTGTAAAACAGGGAGCATGTGTCTGCATTACTGATGGCTGTACAAGCCCCTTACTTTGGGGAGACCCACTGACTCCATGGCTCTGAGCCACTGCACTGTGTTGTCGGTGTGTCTGAAGTGCAGCCCTTTGCTCTGAAAATGAAGACAGGAACACAAACAGAGAAATGTAGTCAACATTATTATGAGAAACTCCAGATCAATGCAACTGGACAACCAAGACAAATGGGTAGTTTTGGCAAGAACAAATAATGCTGCTTATCATCAACTACCTTAAAATACCTAAAAACCTCATGTGGACTCTTAAATGTATTATAGCATCTAATAGTCTAATAAGATTTGTTTAAAATGTGTCAAAGAGAAATAAAATCAAGCTCAACGTCAAGCTAAAAATCTTGCTCAGACATTTTTGTAGTTTACTCTACCAGCACAACCGCTCCATGTGGCAGTGAGGCTCTTACACTCATCTGTCACGTTTCTCCCTTTCCTGTCTGAAACTGTTTCAAACTGTCAGGAAGTGCCTGAAAGATATGGGGGGTATTTCTGTCTACAATGATGTAAGGTGGTGAAAAATGCAAATGTACTACAATTATGACATCAGCTAAAGACGGCAGGAGTTTAAATACAATAGAATGGAAATGTACCTTGTAGCGGGTCTGATCTTTGTCGTAGATCCTTTTCTCAGACACCGTTTTGGGAGCAAAAAAGTTGGCAAGTTTGCCAAGGTAGACACCATTCCTCAGTCCCTCCTCCAGTTCTGTGGTAGGGGGTAAGTCTTCCTCTAGGCAGGCCTCCATCCACCTGAGAAACAGCAGAGGATTTTCATAAGCATCTCTATAATGTTAAACTCTCACAATCAAACGTGACCTCAGCGGAAAACTGCTTATTTTGTAGATATTATATATTTCTCAATAAATGTATAATTAAAGTCCAAACAAGCAGGTTAACGTTGTAAAGAAAAGTACAGCAAGAGCTGTACTCATCCGAGTAACTAATTTCCAGTTAAATCACCGGGACCATTGACATTTTGATCTCAAGACTTCTCTGTAATACTAAAACAGCTTGCTATGGTTACATTCAGCATATAAACAAACATCAGACCTGGCTGTTTACCCTGCCAACTGAGATATACAGTGTGCAGTGCAATTTATGGAGGTGGCTAAATGTCTGCATGTAGTGTGGGGCAATTTAAATCTGGTTTTATTTTTAAAGTTAGTAAATATACCAACTTTAAATGAATTTCCACAGGAACAACTCAAATTTAGAGCAACAAAGTAGTCTGGAAGCCAATGAGAACTGGGCATTGTTACAGGTAGTACCCACACAGAGCCCAGCATGCTTTAGGACGTGGGCTGTAGGCAGACTTCAGACTCAGTTTGAGCTTTGGGACTATGCAAAGGTTACTCAAGTGGGCAATGTGAGGGTAAACAGTGAGAAAGATGTCTACTTCATTTGGTCGAAAGCCTAAAGGTTGATCAGTAGGAAAGGTTTATAAATTTTACAATGCATTATGAGAAAAAAAAGTGATCTTTATCTCTTACAAGGGATGACCACTGAGACGTTTGAAATAGGCAGAAACTTTCAAACGAATAGAGCATTTTCAGTTTGTTAAAATAATGTTGAACTTTGTTCAAACTGATGCAATATACCTTTAAAAGGTTCAGCAGTGGCTTCAAAGCAGTCTCTGCCATACAATTCCCTGAGATATTAGGAAAAAAACAGTTCCAAAGAGCTAGTGAATGATTTGTGAGCATGGTGAATCATCATGTTCTGAGATTCTGTTACACATTATGTTACTGCCTGGAAGTGACACCATATTTACCATCATGGCCCGATGGTTCTACTCTTTAAAAAGAAAAGTATGTGTTAAGTTTTTACCTTTTTGCTCATCATCCTACAACTAAGAATTTGTCCTTTGCCAAGGTTTTGTTTATAGGTTTCATTCATACCAGCAACTCCTACTTTTCAGTCTGTAGGCAATAAAGCATTTCATCCCACATGCATGCTCACAGTTTGTTTAGGTTAATTAAAGCCGTGTGGGTGCTCAAAGGATCCAGACTGGCAAAATATGTGTCAGCACATTAAGGACAACCAAAACACACCATGCACCGTCAACACAAACCCAGTGTGTAGTGCAGGCCCCTTGAGGAATAAAGCATCCTTGTAACCAACTAACACAAAATCTTTGCTGCACAAGTACTTCTATCATAAACTGTTAATTGTGAAGCACTATCCTTCCTCATCTTACATTACTTTATATTTAGTGTTTGGGTTTTGGACAATTCGTTGGACACAACAAGACATTTAATGACATCACCCTGGGCTCTTTTTTTCTGATGTTTTATAGATCAAATGATTGATCGATTAACGGTTAAAACATTCTGCAGATTAACTGATCACGAGAATAATCATTAGTCTACACAGGAAGCAGTCATTAAATCATCAATGTCAAGCGTTCAGGTTTTTTTCCCCCGGACCCCTACACATCAGATAAAGCCCATTTGGCACTGAATAACTGTGAAAACACACAGACACAGCATAGGTCAGTGGCAAAGCAAAGATGCTTATTTGAAGAACTGACATATGAAAAGAGAGGAGCAAACTGCAGCCCATGGTCAAGATTACGCAGAAAGAAAAAAATAAGATCTGTTTTGCGGGAACACAGTCAAAGGAACATCCTGCGTGGGTAACCAAGCTCTCCTGTGAAACTTCACTTCCTGTACTTAAAACAATGTTGGGGGAACTTGTCTCCTGAAGCAGGACAGGCTAGCACTCCTGTTTACAACAGAAAGCAGGCCTTCCTGCCATTGTCCAATCTGCAACTCGCCAGGCTAAACAAAACGTCGCTTTTTGGACTCTGCCACTTAAAATCGGTCCCACCTCAACACAATATTAGTAATCTAAACTCCTTTGCTTTCAGCAACAGTATTTCTGTCTACACACAGAAATACTTGCGTCATGCAGCTAAGTCATGCTGGTCATGGGTTTGTGTGTGTGTGTGTGTGTGTGTAAAATGGGAGATCTTTTGCATATGTGGTTGAGTAGGATGTGACAAAAAAGTAGGATAATATCTTCGACTGAACAAACATGCTCTAGATACATTGTGTTGGACCTGGCTCAAAGCAAGCAAAAGGGTCCCAATTCAAAAATGCTACAAATGTAACTGTTTAGCCTGCTTTCTGGTGGGGGTACAAAGTCTCATTCCAGAAATTACAGTGTGTGTGCGTGTGTGTGTGTGTGTGTTTTGTAGGAGGGTGTGTCTATCAACTGAAAACACCAACACTATACCAAGTGAAGCTATGGGGACTTTGAACAACAAAGCATGGGGGCATCTGTGTGCAGAACTCTGGTCTGGGCAAATGAAAATATGACATTTCATATATGCCATAAACCTTCAGCAAATTATCAAATAAAAATGTGTTTTGCGTGCACTATCACTGCTATTCTGCAGTTGATATAACATCATTTATGGTGCTAAAAGCAGGATCTAAAAGTAGCTGGATTGGGCTTTATATTGGTGATAGACATTTAAATAAAATAAAAAAATTCCAGTTTCCAGTTCCAATAGACATTTCGACGTGTCACTGTAGGAAAAGCACACGTGTAAATAATACAAGTTAAATCTTTTTGATCTTTTAATTCTTGCCATCTCGAATATCATAAATCTCACCTTCCCACGCAATCACATTAGTTAATTTGAAGTTGTTTTACCAATAAATACACAGTTCAGAAACAATTTTAAGGCAATATTTCCCTACTCATCACTTGTTTGACTACAGAGTACTTGATTTATGCTGCAGGAGGTAATTTAATGTTTTTCCCGACTCATTGAAACACTCAAGACTTCTAATGTTCTAAAGTTGTTGGTTGATTAAACAATACATTTTTACCAGTGTAAAGATTCAGAGACTAACCCATGTGTAGTAACAGAGTTGCTTCTACATGGTTGCCGTGTTTCAGCAGCAAGTATGTTTTTTCATATAGCATCTGTCAAGAACAGACCTCACAAAGGGCTTCACAATCAAAGACAAAAAAAGCACATAAGAGACAGCAACAGATATTAAATGCAGCCATCCAGCTAAAAACACAAGGATAAACAAAAACAAACAAACAAACGTCTCAGAACTGAATTCTGAATTTGATGGCAAGTCAGTATAAGGAAATCAGGATTGGCGTTACATGAGACATTTGGGGGACTTGGTCAGAAGCTGTGACTGCTGACTGCTGAGGGCGGAACCTAATCCCATGCTCTCTGTGCTCGACGGCTTCATTAGGCGTCTTAATCCTAATCTAATTTGACACCTTTCCCAGAATAGAGGTTCTGTTCCACAATTGACAAGAGTGTAAAAAGGTCAATAGCACTGGGATGGAATAACAGCAAGCTAGAAAGTGAATTTGCGAGTGAGTGTGTGTGTGTGTGTGTGAGTGAGTGAGTGAGTGAGTGAGTGAGTGAGTGAGTGAGTGAGTGAGTGAGTGAGTGAGTGAGTGAGTGAGTGAGTGAGTGAGAGAAAGTGGTAATTTTGAGGTTGACCCTGGAGTGTTACAAAAGCATCTTTACCTTAAACTGCCCTAGTGCAGCTCAGCTAGCCTCCCACTAAAGTTTTAGTTTTCAGCACAGTAAAAGAAAAGTGTGTCATAATGTAGGCATGCCCCAAATATGAAAGGTGAGTGTATCTGTTTTTAGTCAAGCTACCTGCCCTTGAACACCCTTATTATTTGACATAAGCAGATAATGTAGGTTATTCAACTTCTCTTTATGGAGTCACAGTGAAAGTGCAGCTGTCAAACAATAACCTGTCAGGAAATGATGATGCACATGAGACTGTACACCTCCCATATAAAGAGATCACCACTAGGCTATGCTGCAGTAGGATTAAGCATTGATAATCAATCCGGGGAATCATTCTCTCTGTATTTTGTGACAACCCCACCCAGTCACAGCGTGTTAAAAGAGACTTGATTACACTTCCTGTTCCTTCCTGTTCAAATGGATGCCCTCGTGAAGAAGACAGGAAGTGGTTTCGTTTTAACTTTGCTCAGGCACCTCACAGGAAAAGAGTCTTCATTGAGTTTATGTTGTTAGAAAAGCTTACTTTTGAAAAAAATGTATAAACAAAGATTCTTGTAGAAATCACTACAAGTTATTGGGAACAAAAATATTTACTAAACCTACTGAGAAAATCTTAAATAAACCTAAAATCTTTTAGGTTTATATTTGATGACTTCAGAGATCAGCAAGGATAAGGGCTCAGTGAAAAGAGAACCACTCTTTCCACTAAGTCAGCACCTCCCGTCTTAATCACACGTTCTCATGAATGCTTACAGCTCCGTGGCATCATCTCACGAGCACGCTGATCCTGCATTTATGCGTCGTTACAGCTTCATGCTACTACAATGCTTTGCTCCCTTATCTATCATATTCCCCTCACTTTCTCTCCATGGCTTAATTTGTCAACCACTCCCTGCTGTTTTTATGTCTGCATAACGATGTTCATTAAACACACAAACTTATAATACAAAACTGTTGTGCATAATCAAACATTAAACAAACCTAAGGCTTGGCCTAAGAGCACACCCAGTGTACACCCAACCTACGAGCTCAGAGTGGTGACAAAGCAAACAATTAAAAGAAAGTGGTTGCCTTTAATCAACATGTGCCATTAAGCTCCTCTTATCTTCAAGGTCTTTGCTTTTATCCCCGCTGTCCTCCCGTCTTACCGTTTGGCCTCCTCCAGGTGACACAGGTACTCGTAGGCGATGTTTTGTCGTCTCCTCTCATCCATCTCCTCCGCTGACAGCCTCTCATCATCCTGAATGGCTGGAAAAGGCAAGCAAATCCAAACCTGATTCAACATGCAGTGTGTTGTGCTTTCTTAATTACACTTAATTACAATTTTAAGTAGAGCTTGGCAAAATTATCATATTAATAAGTGTATTTTCTGATATTGATACATGTCACAATATGGCGAACGTAAACAAAATCACATAAAAAAAGATGTTCAAAGATGTTCATGAGCTCTTTTCCACTAAACTGACATTAAAAGCACAGTATGAGCCGAGGTGCCTGAAGTACGTTATTGTGCTGATGCTTGACACGAAAGGTACACGTGCTTTACAGGGACATTAATACAACTGCATAATACAACCAGATCACACTGAGAGGATCATTCTTGTTAAAGAGTGTTTATTATGACTTGAGTGGCCCTCGGAAACTACTAAATCCCACGCTCTGATCAACTCCTGTTTGTGGGAGAGGAAATGACCATGTCAAAGTGGCCTTAGTGGGGTGCCAGAGTGACAAGTGACTTCTGCTTAGAGTTGACCTTTACCTGAAGTTTAAGGAGATCTCCTCCCCCCAACACTTCTTACCACGCTCTAATCCAATCAAATCCCTTTATTTCTGGCTGCCTGAAGGGACAATCTCAGACCCGGGGGCTCAGTTTAAGCCCTGGCTTTGAGTATAACAACTGAGGTTTCACGTGGAATAGCATGTTTTTTGTGGTTTCTCTCTTTTTTTATTAGGGTGTAAGACATCAAGTAGAACTGAAAAATATACATACATGCACAAATCTGTCAGTCAGTCTATTGTCTATGAATGGGTTACATACATATTACTACATCTAATGATGCCTAGTTAAACCTTTTTGTTTGATTAGCCTAAACAATCTAATCCTGATGCCCAAGAGGAGGGCCTACCTATATTACTCCTTTGACGTCAGTTTAAAATAACCTCCATAAACTAAGCCAATTCAGCCATTTGCAATTCCAATCCATCAAAGTTTTAGATCTGCAGTTCTTACTTAGTGCTGTAATGTATTTTGTAGCATTGAGTCTGTAACATTTATATTTTATTTATTCTATGTGGAATAAATAAACTGCAATGTAAAGTCCAAGGCACTTTTCCCCACAGGGACATTAAAGGAGACTTTATTGAATCTAGCCTGTATGGGGCTACAATGAATCTTTTAAACCTTTCAAGCACAGAGCTGTTCACTGCTGTCTGTTCATCAGCCACCTGCACAGAGTTCAGTAGGTCTCAGTAGAGGCTTGACATATAATAGTCACACAGGCCAAACATTTACACACACACACGCCCACACACACACACACACACACACACACACACACACACACACACACACACACACACACACACACACAGTCTTCAGTGCAGGTTTCCCACTCTAACCTGATGCGTTCACTGACCGTGGGCCGTGTGTGCTCTGCAGGAGGTGCGTGTGGACGCTCTGCTGCATGCGACCGGCCTGTCGGCGGCCGTCCTGCTGCACGCTCTGCTGCCGCTCATCGGCGAGGGAGGACCGCTGACCTGCAGCCAGCCGGAGGAGCCCCTCCAGGGTGAGACCCTCAGCACTGCAGGCCTCCATCACCCTCCTCCTCCTCCTCTAACCCCCCCGTCTGCTCTCAGGTGTGTTGCAGTTGAACCAGCAGGTGGCGTCTCGCACTCTGGACGGCGCCCCTGCGTCTGTGCAGCTGATGCCCAGACAGACGTACCTGAACGTGGACGAGGACGCGGCCGGCACGCTGGAGAGGAAGAGGAACTACGTCTACTGCCTGATCGTCCACATCATGAAGCAGGAGAAGGAGATGCACATCGACAACCTGGTCTTCAAGGTCAGAGGTCACGCAGAGGTCACGCAGAGGTCACGCAGAGGTCTCCATGTTCCCCGTGTTTCTGTCCCAGAGCCTTTAGATACCAGGCAGGCAGGTGTAAAACTACAGGAAGTTATTGCAGTTTGTCAGCAGGTACACGGATAACTCACTTTACAGCCCCAAAGCATGATGGGAACTGCAGTCTCAAAGCTACATGTTCAGTGTTTGTGCCAGCTCCACCTTCAGGTCAGGTGTTTCATGTTGAGCTCCACCTTCAGGTCAGGTGTTTCATGTTCAGCTCCACCTTCAGGTCAGGTGTTTCATGTTGAGCTCCACCTTCAGGTCAGGTGTTTCATGTTCAGCTCCACCTTCAGGTCAGGTGTTTCACGTTCAGCTCCACCTTCAGGTCAGGTGTTTCACGTTCAGCTCCACCTTCAGGTCAGGTGTTGTGGTAACATGTGGTCTGTCCCCTCCAGGTCCTGGACTCGTGTCAGAAGCAGGAAGCGTCTCGCTCTCCGGGCGCCGGGCGCTTCAGCTGCAGCACCGGCGACGTGCTGTCCTGCATCATGCACGTCATCAGCAAAGGCTGCGTGCGGCGCAACGAGGAGAACCCGCACATCGTGGAGTTCCTGCCGGAGGACCCGTCCACGCCGCAGAAGGGCCAGGCGCAGTTCTCCTTCAGCCGGGCGGAGGTCAGGACGGACGCGGCGGACAGCGTGGCCGACATCAGGTGTGACCTCTGACCTCTTTATTCTCTTGGTTCATAACTGCTGTGTCTGTTTCAACCCCAGTAATCATTGATCGTTTATTACTGAGTTTGTAAACAAACAAACAAAGTTCAGACTCACTGTTTCTTTTTCTACCAAAAGAAAATAAAGATTTAAACTTTGCACCTGCGTGTTGCCTTATTTTGTAAATAGTTAATTTATCTATTGATTATTTATTAATATTATAAACAACTCGTTAGTGTTTATTTATTGACTTCAAAACAAACTGGTGGGAAGCCAGTGAGGGATCAGAGTGCTCCTCGCGTCACAACAGCTGATCCAAAATCACCAACATGAACTTTGTTTGTCTGAAACTGCGTCACACAGCTGGAGGCTCACCTGTCTTACCTGTAACCTGTGGTACCTGACGTACCTGTCCTACCTGAAACCTGTAGTACCTGTAACCTGTCCTATCTGTGCTACTTGTCGTACCTGTGGTACCTGAAGTACCCAACCTACCTGTAGTACCTGTCGTACCTGTAACCTGTCGTACCTGTGCTACCTGACGTACCTGTCCTACCTGACGTACCTGTCCTACCTGACGTACCTGTGCTACCCGTCGTACCTGGATCTCCCACACGAAGACAGACGTATTATTTAGTAAAAGCTTTGAGTAAAAGGCAGCTTTTCAAAATAAAAGTCTGACCGGACGCGGCTCATGTGTTTGTGTTGTAGTCTGTCGGTGCCGCGGCAGTTCGAGGACGGCGTTCTGGACGCGGTTCTGTTCTCGATGGGTCGGACCATGACGCAGGAGGAGGTCCGTCAGCTGATGAAGAGGACGGTCCAACAGGTGACTGTGATGATGGTAGAGGGGACAGGATGGGGGTGTGTTCAGGGCTCAGGTGACCGTGTCACTCCTCCTCAGGTGTCGGGGACTCTGAGTCTGGACCAGGACCGGGCCGAGCACCTTCTGAATCACTGTAAGTGGAACGTGGACCTGCTGGTGCAGCGATACACCGACGACCCCGAGGACCTCATCATGGCCGCCGGGCTCAAGTCCCGAAACCCTCAGCCGCCGCCGAGCCCCACCCCCACCTGCCCCGTGTGCCTGGGCCCCCGCACCCCCGCCACGGAGCCGGTGCCCTCGCTGAGCTGCATGCACTACTGCTGCCAGGTGAGACCTCGGGCCGGTGCCGCTGCTCCCTGTGGTTCTGATGGGTGGTTCTGGTTCTGATGTGTGTGCGTGTGCAGTCCTGCTGGCAGGAGTACCTGACGGCGAGGATCGAACAGAACCTGGTGATGAACTGCAACTGTCCGATCACAGACTGCCAGGCTCAGCCCACCTCCCTGTTCTTCCTCAGCATCCTCACAGACAAGGACACCATCGCCAAGGTAACGCCCGCCCTCCTGTTACCATGACAACCTCACAGTGTACACAGGGTTTCACTTGCTGGTGTTTCTGCCCCCCCCCAGTATGAGAATGCCTTGCTCAGAGGTTACGTGGAGTGCTGCTCCAACCTGACGTGGTGCACCAACCCTCAGGGCTGCGACCAGATCCTGTGCAAGGAGAACATGGGCAGCATGGGGACCTGCTCCAAGTGCTGCTGGTCCTCCTGCTTCAGCTGCAACTTCCCCGAGGTCAGAGGTCATCGCACGCACACACACACCAGAGCAACGCACACACACACCAGAGCAACGCACACACACACCAGAGCAACGCACACACACACCAGAGCAACGCACACAC
>JAVQJD010036070.1:0-51478 GCA_036023655.1 Nannoperca australis
CTGGAGAAATAGTATACAGAAACACACTTACGCACTACTGGGCATTGCATCACCTCAATTGTGTACAAAACGGGCTATTTTCCAGCGCATTTAAAAATCAATAAACTCGCATCAGCAATTTAAACATATCTCTACGTGGTACTGTCAAAACTAAAAAATAAAAGGGTATTTAAAATGATCTGTCCAAAAAGTTTTAATAAGTTTACATAGAATACAGGCAAGCTTTAACAAGCTTGCAACAGCCAGCGGCACAATGAAACACAATGACGCAGGTCTCTTTGAGTACAACCACACGGCTGCGCCAGCGTGTGATTGGACCAATCACAGGACGCGTACAACGTTTAACGTGAGGCCTTCTAGAAGGCCTACTGACAACAACTCGTGATCTGATTGGCTATCGCAACTGTCTATCAACTGTATGTACCCGTTCACTTGCATTGCACAGACGCCAGCATTGTTGATTCTGAAGGCCTCAGGCAGATTTCATGCAGCCTGGCAACACAAGCTGGCTGAATTCTGATTGGATAAAAACTCTAACCTAAAAACAACACGAACAGGAAGAGAATATGAAGAATATTTTTATATATTTAGGGAAAGTAAATTCAAAATTAAATTTACTTTTATCAAATTATGATCATGATTTATTTAGGCCAGTAGAGAAGGCCTTGCTGGCCCTGACAGCCCACCACTGCAATTATGGGTAGTAGTTTAAGCTTCATTTTGTTTTGGGACTGACACTTCTATTTAAGTATAGTATTAAGTGTAGTCTGTTGGTCTGTTAATATAATATAATATGATTCCTTTAGATACAGTCGACAGATTTTCCATGTGCCGCTCAAGTGGTCAGAACTACTAAAATAAAATCCACTGCACTCTACCAGCTACCACTTATCAATAGCATGCCATGTGTACACTAACATTGTTTTTGTGCTTCTTTCGTGCTCCTTTTCTGTTTTCCTCTGAGACACAAACACAGCCACTGGCTGTTGCCTCCTTTTGAAATACAGTTACATGCAATATGTCTCAAAAGAGGCACTGATATTGCAAAACAGAACAGAAACAAAGTGGTCTTGACCTTCTTACCTTCCCCTCCCATCATTTGGGCATGAAAACTTAAATTATTAAAAATCTAATGGTTTATGTTTGATAATAAGGGGACTTGAATGGGCACATTTTATGTAATTAACAAGACATTTGTACACCTGGATTTAGTCAAAAATCTATTGTTGTTGTAATTTGCATACATTTTTGATTTTGATGCTTTATATACTCTTCCCATAATGCTTATTAATAAAGAATAACATTACATTGTATACACTGCTTAGTAACATTTTTGATCATAACCTGATTTTATATAATAACCTTATCATTTGTATATTAAAGATGTATAAGATATATAAAAAATAAAATGTGAATGCTTCAATATATATAAATACAAAGCAGCAGCCAGTGGTTTCAATGAGAAATAAAATTGTCTTAAGTACTGACAAAAAAAGAGTATGAGATATAGCGCATAATGTAATGTGACTTGTTGGATGCAGAAAAATAAAACACAAAACTTAAGATATAAAGTTTTTTTTCCTTGTCCATGTGTCAAACCTGATTTACCCTCCCGACCTCTCTGTGAGCAGGTGCTCAGTGTTCGGGGCCAGAGGAGGCAGTCTCCCCCCATTCAGGTGCCCTGGACCTCCCATGGCAGGATGAGCTGTGCTGTGACTCACCTTCAACCCACCACGCTGCGGAGGAAGTTAAGATTAAAAGCTCTGAGTCCAACCTCCCACACTCTCCCCGCTGCAACTTCAGGAGCTCCACAGCCAGATCACATCCTCATGAGCCCTCTGCTGGTAAGAGTTTATCCAAAATGTTTTTTAACAGAGAAATTATTCATGTAAATATCAGTGTTTTTGAGCATTTGCCAGTGTTGGAGATGCTCTCCATTCTGTGCAGTTGATCGGCTTTTCAAGGCTTGTCGAGTTGCATCTGTCCGGGATGATGAGGTCCCGTTGAAAGAGTCAGTACATACGAAAACGTTTTGCTCCTTAATTTAAAGATTTTTGCCCTTTTGTTGGGAGAAACTTTAATAAATAATGACGACATTAACTTCCCACATCAAATACAGTGTCAGTAATGACATAAGTTTTTAGTTGCTCCAAGAGGTTGTCATTCATAGACATGGTCCCACATATAGGAATCAGCTGTGTTTTTCTACTGCACTTTTTATTGTTCTTTTTAATTGTATTTAAACGATTTTAATTTACAAGGAACCCACTTAAAAGAACAATGCAAACACCAGTTCTTGCATTGGCACTGAACGTTGGTATTGGACGTAAACTGTGAGGAATCTTCTAATATTAACGTAATGACAAGGATACTGTGCTGGCGTTACACACCATAATTTAAAGGGGTCCTGTGGAACGTTTGACCACTAGTGGCGCTACAGAGCCACGTTTTGATGAGTGCGTCCCAGTTTTGTTTGTGCTCTACTAGCACACACAAGAGCCCGCAGATGACGTGATCCACATATCTGCTGAGGGTTTCAAGCTGTTTGATGCTTGACTTCAGATAAGATGTGCAGGACAAACATTATGCTCTGAATAAAGGGAACATGAGCACAACTGTTCAAGTGATCCCAAGCAGCAACAGGGGGGCTGTATGATGTGGCTCCTGCTCATCAGAACAAACTGTGGGGTTAGTGCGACAGAGCCTCATAATTTTGCCTGCAGTACCGTCACTTGTCACTAATAGAGAGGCCCCCAAAGATCAGCTTAACAGGCTCATTACACTTTAATGACCTTTCTGCTGCCCCCCCCCCGTCCCCGTCCCCCGCCCCCCCCAGAATCAAATTATCTAGGAAAACGTTCAGCACCATTGTTGTCCATCAAAAAGAGAAAGTACGCAGGTTGTTGAGTTTAAAAAGCGTATGGGGGCCAGTTCCAGTGAGTCATAATTATAAAATGATCTCTTGATATTGTCAGTGTGTAGGTGAAGATGGAGGTGAGGCGATATTGAGACAAGAGGGAGGTGAGGAGGATTTGTTTGTTTGCATCGATCTGTGAGGTGCTGTGACGCATTGCAAATCAATGGTGATTAGCTTAGACCTTCCAGCTTTACGTCTAACCAACGGAGAATTTAAAGGGCAGCGCTGTGCCTCTTTACTGCTTTATGAGGCCCTTTGACAGAGGAGTGTGATTCAGCTCCAGGATCCCTGGCCAGAGTATGTTAAGAGTTGTTAGTCATAGTTATTATATTCACATCTTTTCTTGCTGTCAGCGCCAACAACATCTTCAAGACAGCTGTGGGTTAGTGACTGCAGAAGGCTGAGATTGAACAAAAATACACTTCTGTTCTGGCTAGATTTCTGTAGATAATGAGTATGTAAAATGTACTTGTAGACTCAATTTCTCATTTAAATGTATGTCGATATATATGTATATATTTATGTATGTATGTGGAATGTGGCAGGCAAAGGAAACGTGGTGGGTGGGATGTCGTTGTAAATTGTACCTGACTGAAAATCAGACTCGTCAATTCCACACTGTCAGCTGCTGTCAATCAAACTCAGACGCTGACACGCCCCTCCAGCTGGCTGAAACAAAAAGTATCAGTTCCCCAAATACCCTATAAAAAACTATTAACAGTACATTTACAAAACATGTTGACATTATTTTTTATTACAAAAAAGGTAGAGCAAATGTGATTTCAGTTGGACTTTTAATGCTCTGTTTTAAAACGCACTGTTAGATGGACTGCCCTGACATTTGGTAAAGACATTCATGTCCCTTCAGCGTTACTTCAGCGCTAGCGCTAATGAGCGCAAATGTTAGCAGGCTAACATGCTAAATTAGGATAAAACGGTGAAATAACATTACATTTTATTTAATAACATTTTACACTTCATTATGGACATGTTAGCATGCCGAGTGCTAAGTACAGCCTCACAGAGCGGCTAGCAAGGCACACAAGTAGGAGTTTTTTACAATCTGATTCTGATTCATTTTTCCAAATATATGTATAAACCTTTAACATCACCATTAATGATTTAATTCACTGTAACAATGTGTCCTAAGTTAAGACCCTTCATGATATATTGCCAGACCAGGGCCCCCTCACTGTATTGCTTCTTGCAGCTGTAATATTTCATAGCACATGCTTAGTTCTCAGAATATTATTAAGTCAGGCCGTTTTCTCAGAAGCCTTTATTAGGAGGTCACTGTCAACTGATAAAATATGGCGCTTACTAACATGTAAATGTAATTTCTTGTCAGGCACTTGTTTGGACATACTGTGCAGAATTGAAGAACACTGGGGAAATTTAACTTGTGACCTTCAGTCTCATGGTCCTCCATCAACAATGCTGGATGCTGGTCTTATGGCAGTTAGCTTACAACGTCTGTTGTGAGTATAAAGTTGCAACTTTTTAAAATGTTTTGCTGTTCCTGTCTGGTTTTTCCTAAGTGTGTGAATGAGTCTGTGTGAATGAGTCTGTGTGTGTGTGTGTGTGTGTGTGTGTGTGTGTGTGTGTTTGATCTGGACGCTTCCGGACTCAGTGGGGGGGTTTAGTATGTGTGTTTACTTTTCATTTAACACACACTTGATAAGATATGTCAGACATTGTGCAGCTCTTACATGCTGTACACTGTGAAATGTTGGCTGTAAATGTAAAGAAAATGTTACAAAATGGTTTCACTTGAAAGTCCATTTATTAGCTGTTCTGGGGCTTTCAATCATGTCACACAATCTTCATCAGCAGATAAAGTTCCCAATTTTTTTTACCACTTCAAAGACTTCTCATTCATTCATACGAGGTTAATGCCATATGATCAAAAGCTCTACAGCTATAAAGACTCTGATTGATCGAGATTGTTTTGTCCACTGATGTTTCCAACAAAAATGTAAAAAATTAAAAAGAAAGATTAAACAAACATTATTGGTTTAGATGTGCGTGGAAAAGCATCAGCATAATGGTTCACAAGTCTGAAGTTTCTGCTAAAAATGTCTGTTAATTGGTCTTATTTTGATTACATGTTAAAGTTACAGAAGAGTATCATTAATAAAAATGTATAATCCTAATAATTCAACAAACTGAAAAACATAATAATTTGTAATTTGTTGTCTCTGTTTCTTTGCTGCTTTTTAGACATTCATTTGTTTTACATGTTTTGAATTCATCATATTTTGTGCCTAATGTAGTTTTTTGTGTCCGTTTCCCAGGTCCCAGGAAGAGGACACAGAGATGAATGACGGGAATACTGCATCTGATAATCCTGTTGTCTGTGAAGCGGAGGATTCCTTCACGTGTTCGGTCGCTCTTGACGCTACGGCAACCTTTATCACCATGGTAACCGTCAGCATCTCTGACGCCGTAGCTCCACCTGTTTTACTCAGAATTCCAGCCCGACCTGGTAAGAGGGCCACTTTTTATTTTATATATTAGTAACACTTTAAGATAGAAATGGATTTATAGCTAATGGGTCCACTTAAGTGAAAACAACTAATAAACTTGGGATCAAATCAGTCGTTGCAGAGATACCAGCTTTCTCTGCTCACTGTAGGCGTTGCAGTTACAGTTGCAGTTATATAATGCAGCCTTGGGGAAGGGTGTGTGATTCTTGTTTCCACTTAATTGGAAAACTGTTGCTCCTCTGTAGTTAGAGTTATGGCTGTGCTGTAAGGGTTTCATTTAGTGAAAAATGTATACTTTAATACTGTACTTACTGCCTGCAGTAGAGTACAGGTTTATGAAGCAAGCTGACGGAGAGATGGTTCAGCATAAATGTTAATTTTGCCTAATCCACTACGAGATTATAATTTACAAAAACTATTGGAAGACAACTTATTTATTTGCCTTAGTTGTCAGTACACACAAGTTATTGCATCTACATCTAGAGGTGGGACATATATGAAACTGGACTCATTACTTTTTATTATGACATATTTTATATTAGGAGTTTTTATATATACGCTGTAATTATTAAATTCATAACCTGGCAACCTAAAACTTACATTGATCTGTGAAGCATTACTGAACTATTAATTGTTAATTAATTATTTACAAATCATAAACTCTTTGTAAAGAATGCCTCATTATACAGTGGTACTGAGAAAGTTTTTGTCCCAAAGTAGAACAGTTATTCCAAACCCTATTTGGAAATCTATTTGGAAAACAATTAATATAGATTCTGGTATCTTTAAGTGTTTAAGTGTGATCTCACATATCTGTTACTTACATACTACTCTGTTTTAAGTACATAACAGTAAATCATAAAAAAAAAAAAAAAAAAAGCAAGTCCCGGCATTCACTTTTATTTTCAAAGTCACATTTACTGGCATGAGAGCCGTAAGAATAAAGTCAGCCATAAAGATGATGCAGAGCTCCTCGGTTTTTAAAACACCAGAGTTCCCAACGTCCAAGTGATGCATCTGGACAGATAAGGAGAAAGAGTTTTGAATGGCAGATGTGACTGGAATATCTGAGAGCAGCTGGGCCTAGTGTCTGTGTGTGTGTGTGTGTGTGTGTGTTTGTGTGTTGTGTGCACCCACATCCATTGTGAGATCTCCACAGTGACAGACGAGGACGTTTCATGCTGCTTTTGTTTAACCAGACCTTTTGGTAAAACTGACAGAGCAGAACAGAAACAGAATATTTTCTTCACTATTAAGCTTCATCCTTTTTCTCCTGTTTATGTTGCAGCAACGTTAGCAGAGCCTTCCTCCTTCTAAATGAGCTTTTTCTGCTCTTGAAACAAAGCTTCCATCATTTCTTTTCTGTGAAAATCCAACATTTGGATGGAGTGTAAGGATATTCCAGTACTGTCAGTGAGTGTTTTGATGGAAAATTACTCACTGAGCTCTTACTCACAATGTTGAGTAATCTCAATCTTTCTGGCTTTATGAGACGCTATTATCTCTTTCTCTATTTGTCATAATTGAATGACAGATTGTTATCTGTGCTGCTGCACATGGTTCAGTCCAGTGAATAACAGTAAATATAAGTCTGGGTCCACGCCTGTGATATCCACCTGAAATATATACATATAAATATTAAGCATCTCAATGTAGTGCACGGATAACTCAAACATTCCCAGCTACATGCTTTGATTAAAAACCCACTCATTGGCATTTATGTGCATACGCTTCCTGTAAAGACCAACAGGTGAAGTGAATTTGCAGTTTACGCCAAGCGGAGACAATTATATTCTGTTTATATTTTTCATCATCTCTGAACTCATTTTGTTCATTTATTTCATATTTGATCATCCTGGCATAAGGACTAGAAGACCATTGATCTTCATTGCATGGAGATAAGAGTAATTACAGTAGATGCCACCTTTAGATGTACATATACATATACATATATAGATGTCATATTTAATCAGTAACTACCCCAGCTATAAATACTAAGAAGTAATATATAGCAGGGGATAATAAGTGATCTTTAGGCTGCACAGTGGATCTTTAAAACTCTCACAGATGCAAACTCAGATATTGTAATTTTAGAAGCCATATGGCAAACCTTTCGATAGAATGTGAATTGATATTAAAACAGGATCAAAGTGGCGTCAAGACTGTGACTAATTTGTCTGGAAAAATAACACTTTATACATGTTTGTGAGACGATCTGTTCTTTTCCTACAGTGAAACCAAGTCCACCAGTCAACCTGTCACACATCCAGACCATTGAGGCAGAACTGATTTTACAGTGGGACGACCCATCAGACTCTGATACAGGCCCGCTGAGATACGAGGTTCGATACTCCTCCAACATCACTCATCCAGCCTGGCAGGTAACACTAAGTTGCACCCGCTGGGAGTCATGTGATTGTAAACTGTACTTACTGGCTTTATTGGTGGCTATAGATCAGTTGTAAACTATTAAGAAGAGCAACATTTGGGTTTCCATTTTGTAAAAAAACAAAACCCATTGGCTTGTGTTTATCCTTTTCTATTTGGTAATGATGCTTTAATACTGCACCATGGGAAATCCATTAATAGTTTTCTAATTTTCTAAAAAGTAATTTAGTTTTTCAGTTTTAAACCCAAACATTCTTAATAATGGCTTATAATCAGTCTATAAAGCAATTTTATCCACTAGTTAGAAGTTCTAAACTCATAATAAAGGGTGCATGATAAGAAGGTGGTACCAAAATGTCCCAATCCATTTTTATTGAAAACAATTCTCTTCAGTGAGGAGCTCTATGCTTTCATTTGGTTTCAAACAGCAATTATTGGGTGCAGATTTTAAAGAAAGCCTTGACATTAGGTGCAAATGATGTTTGAAAAGGAGAAGTGAAAATATACTGTCAGGCATTAAAGAACAACTGTTACATAGAAACACAAGTAACACACTTAACTGTATTTGCCTTTTACTGCAACACTGCTGCTTTTACACAGAACAAATTTCCACAGACAAGACGTTGTGCTTCCTCACCGTCAGTTGAGGTATTAAAAGCCTCATACAGTTGACTTAGTATTCAACAGGGCACTCAGTGTTTAGCCGTAGATCAGAAGCTCCATGATTCATCCAGGGGTGAGACTTTGGACCCACTGTTTAAGACTCCTATAGATGGACAAATAAAATATGGTGTCAGTGATTCTTTTAATATCTTTTTTTCTGGTAGTTTGGGTGTTAAGGTCCCTCTGAAGTAAAGTCAAGTTGATTTTTACAGCCCAATCTTACAAATCACAAATTTGCCTCAAAGTGGTTTTACAAACTGTACAGCATACGACCCTCTAACTTTAGACCCTCAATTTGCATAAGTTGCATAACCCAAAAAACTTTAATGGTGAACAAATGGAAGAAACTTCAAAAAGAGCAACAGAGGTCTGATCGCTCTCCAAGGACGCACAGACATACAATTGATGTCCTGTGTACAGAATAGGCAAAAGTCAAAGTCTGTTTGTTTTCAACATAAATTGTTTACCACAGCTTTTGGCACATGAAAACAGGCTGCCAGTTTGCAGGTGTCTACACACACCACGTCCAATTCTGTCTGTAGCCTGGTTGTGGGTTTTGGTAACAGTTACAATTGACGAGACACCAATCAGCCACCACAGTCATGTTGTGGTGATGCATTTGATATAGTCATCCTTCACTTTGAGAACGCGCCCAACTATCCTGTCAGTTTGATTTGTGTGTGTGTGTGTGTGCTTGTCTCTGCTGTGACCAGGTGGTGTCTGCACCTGGAGAGCCCAAGTCATCTCTGGATCTGAAGCCCAGACTGAACTACACCATCCAGGTTCGCTGCTCCAGCCTGGTCAAACCTCCAGTGTGGAGCGACTGGAGTGAACCTCACCACATCTACCTGGACAGTAAGAATCATCCCTTCCAACAGATAAATAAGAGACATACATACAACATGATATTGTTGTTCTTCTTAATAGACTTTGGATAATCTGAAAGGCTTTGCAGATGTTTTTTTCCCACTCTGTAATGTGAATGTGTCCCTCAGTACAACCCTGCACTGTTTTTTGTGATTGTTCAAAAATCTCTGTAGAGTCGCAGCATTCGACAAGAAGAGTCTGTAACTCTTCTTGGAAAAACTGCAGGGGGTTCGTTGAATTTTCAGAAAATAACTGACCTAGAAATGGTGTTTTTGGCCATACTAGCAGCGTGGCTCTAGAGGTGGCATTGTCTGATGCAATTATTGGATGTATTGCCATGAAAATCATTTACGACCAAATATCTGCAAAACTAACGACATTCAGCCTCAGCTGTGCTTTTTGTTTAGTGCTAAAATGTTAACATGCTAAAGTGCAGCCTCACAGATCATCTAGCAAGGCTGTAAACTCGTAGCCTTGTTTGATATAATGTTTTTGATCGGGTCTAAAGTACAGTTTGTTGTTGTCTATTTTAGTCAGAAAATCATTGAGATGCAGTATAAATGATTGCAGAATGATGTTTGTTAAAGTTGTAGATCATTTGGGTATTTGACGGCCCTAACATCAAAGGGGAAGTTATATAATTTCCCCCTATTTGCAATGAACTTGGCTTGCTAGTGATGAGGATTCATCATTCACACAATGACTTCAATTATCTCTCAGGAAGATTTAATGTCGGTACTAAACTATTAAAACAAGTCTAGCTCATTAGTCTGAGCTATTAACAACAAACTCATTACAGAATGGTCAGAGTCAATAGACTCTGAATCAGAGGTTGTACTCGAGGTTAGTGACCAGCTGCAGATCACACAGTGAGACAGAATGGCTTGAAAAATGTCACAAACAGCAAATCTGAACATGAAGCAGCCATCCATGTGCACACTTCCTAACAGTAGCTTTTAAGATGATGAAACTGAGAATTGAGAAGCGAGATTTGTTTGCACAGGATAAAAGATCTAACATCTTTTAACACCATCAGAGACAATAAATTGTTCATGTCGGCTAGTTGTTCATTTCTGCTCTGCAGCATCTGACTGCTAATTAAAATGTTAATGGCTTGAGGGCTTTAAACAACACAACAGACCGTCTCGTATCTGGGAGTGCTTTGTGTCGTCATAATTAGGCTCTGTGTGCAAACTTGTTTTTAACAATTTTGCTGTTTACAGAGGGTTGCTCTTCTACTCTGCATCACATTGACCCTGGTACAAAAACATGCATGTGTCATTGACTTAAAGGTTTGTGAGACATCTCGCTGAAGCGAGCTACAAAAATGTTGACGATGACGTGAAGTCTCGCTGCAACAACAGTAACAGAAAAGGAAATTAAATGCAAGTTTTGGGAGAAGGTAAAAAAAAACATTTGGAAAGTTTCTTGTATCACGAGTAAAATGCAGCAAAAAACAAACAACAACGACAGGTAATTCAAGGACACGTTCCTCCACATTTTTCATAAAGTTTGAACAATTGAGTCATGGAGAAGCTTTTTCAGTTAATTTGAAAGTTTTCTTTTATTGAGCTGTTCGCTGATGAGTCACATTTCTTTTGATTTTGATGGCAAAGCACAGACGCCCCTCACACTCAACATAATACAAAGAAAGACTTCATCAAAATCCCTGAAAAAGTTCCTAAATGGAAACTGTAGGTGAATGAGAATGAGTTCATTCAACTAAGGGGTCTTTGTTTTATTTTCCTTTTATTACATTTGGCATCCATTTAGCTTTTTTGAAAGTGCTTTGTATTTAAGAAAGAATTGTGTTGTTGTTGTTTGTGTGTGTGTGTGTGTGTGTGTGTGTGTGTGCAGCGGTGAGCTACATCCCTGAGAAGGTGGTGGCGCGACCGGGGGAGAACGTAACGGTGTACTGTGTGTTCAACGACCACAACATCAACGCCAGCACGGCCATGTGGATGCTCAACTTCCAACAGCCGCTTCATCGCAGCCAGTACCACCCAGTCAACCAGTGGGTAAGAAGAAAAAAACACGCTTTGTGTGTTTCTGGCAACACTTCCAAAAAGTTAAATGACTTCTCTCTTTGTTTTTACAGGGTTTGTACAGTCTGTAAATTTTGGACAGTTTTTAATTTTAACATTGAATGTTTTCACGGTTAGGAATATGCTTGAATTCGAAGTGTTTCATCATCTACACAATCACACACGTGAACCAGAAACTTTAAATATTTGAAATGAAATACCTCCTGGCATTTATAATCTATAATTTATAGTCTGGAAATGTTTGGTTTAGGTACCTTGAAAGTTCTTGAATTGTACTCTTTAAAAGCTGTATGAACCCTGTTTTAAGAAAGGCACAGCCTTTGTTAATAACTAAATAGATCTGATGTTTACTTCCCAAAACAGGTGAGCCAGATTACAGTGCGTCCTTCAGAGACTCGAATGTATGACCTGCTGCGGTGCACTCAGGAATGGACCATCCCATACAGCCAGATCTATGTAGAAGGTGAGCTGTAAACATGATGCAGTGTAAAAGACTAGCACTACTACTCTTACGTGTCCAATGAAAGAAAGGCATCACTTGTGTGCAGTTTAAGATTGCATTGAAAGTCAAACATCAAACTTTCATCAAGGTGCTGGAAGTCCATGTCCCTTTATTGTGTCAGTTTTCCGCTTCAGTGGAGACAAAGACAGGAAAGAGAGAGCGCATGAATCAGGACAACAATGTGTATAACCCCAGAGGCTATTTCAGGTGAAGATACATCAACATTTCTTCCTGCATGTTTCAGGAGCTTCCATTGATATAAACTGTGAAACCAACGGCGATATCGACGCTATGGACTGCAGCTGGAAGAACACACAGTGGACTAAACCCATATTCAGATCCAGGTAAAGCAGCAAAGTAACTAATCTCCTTTTAGCGTAGGTGTTTGGATGTTTGTACAAGCTCAGAACAATACTCAGAATTCAAGGAATTTACTGAACACAGTGTACCAGACAGCACATTAATTGAACACACCCTAAAAATATGTGTTCAACCCTGTACAGAGTGGAGTGACACCTCTGAGAAGTCTGCACATTTTACAATGAGGACTGGTGTAATGTTTGTTTCCTAACTAATTGCGCTCTTGTGCAACACTACTTTGTACTTTGACTTTCTTTACTCCAGTTCTCCCTGTCACCTACTTTTTTTGTAATTCTCCATCTTTTAAATATAGAGAAGCCACTGTTGATCAGATTGCGCAAAGGGAAGACTTCATTTATTTATTTTAGTTTTTATTCACGGCAGGTGGGCTGACCTGCCGTGCGATGTGATGGAGGAGAGGGAGAGAGCGGGTGAGGAAGTGGGGGAGATGGGGCCTGCTTGCCTGCAGCTCCACTCCAGTAAGAAAACCTGCACCATCCAGCCGCTGAGGATGAACTGCTACAAGCTGTGGCTGGAAGTGCCGTCCCAGCTAGGCCCTATCAAGTCTAAACCCGTCTACCTGTCCCCCATAGATCATGGTGAGCAAGTTGGAATCATGTGTGTGGAACATATTACGACTAAACAGAACAAAAAAAAAGTGACAGAAAGTTGGATTTTCCAGAATTATATCAATGTGATGAGCTGAAATGACTAATGCTTTTCTGCTTTTTTTTTTACAATATGTCAGTCATTTACAATGCATTAATTCAGATCATTAAGAACGAAGTTGAAGTTGAAAAGGGCAGCAACAAGAAAAGCTGGAATATACATTTTTGTATTTATATTAATTAAATGGCAGGTTTTAAGGCAAATAAGTATTGAACTTCCGAGGAAATCCATTGCTAGATTAAATGTATTTTTGTATGTTTTGTATGTTTGAAGAGAATCTTTCAATATTAAGGTTAAAGTAGGGATTACTACTGATCACAGAAGAACTGAAAAAGTCTAAGATAAGATAGTTCACTGAATAAATATTTGCATGAGACAAACTCACACTCTTGTCCCGTGGTATTTCCCCCTGCAGTGAAACCACACACACCCACTGGCGTGAAGGCAGTGAGCCGAAGCGGCGGGGTCCTGGCGGTCACGTGGGAGCCTCCGTCTCTGCCAGTCGAGGGGCTCCAGTGTCAGTTTCGGTACCTCTCGCCGTCCGCTGCGAGAGCCCAGCCGGAGTGGAAGGTGAGCTTGTTGGATTGTTAACCAACCGCAGGCTTTGACAGAAAGTTTGGCTAAGCGGCACTATGGACGGCATTTCACAAAACTTTATTAAAAAACCTATTATTGCAGGAGGTAAACAGACAATGGCAAACCTTGTAAAAACAATTTGCATGTAATTACTGGGTAAATAGGAAACAGGATGTTACCACAGAGCACTTCCAACTGACTACTGAAAATAGACTTTCCAAAATGATCTTCTACCTGTAACAAATATGTTTATATATATATGTTTATAGAGGAAATAATTCCCTCTTTTTGCTTTGGTACAGTGGACAGATGGATAAAACATATGTGAACTCCACAGATCCGAGGTATTTTAAGTTTATCTTCCTTTACCTAAAATGAACACTAAATGTCATGGCTGCAGGTCCAGAGTCCAGTGCGGGTGTCGTGGGCGGAGGTCACGGTGTCGGACATGTGCCGGGTGTATGTGGTGCAAGTCCGCTGCATGCACATAAACGAGACCGGCTACTGGAGCGAATGGAGCGACTCGATCTACTCAACACCACAAAACAGCAGAGGTACAGTAGAACACCATTCGTTTCACTCTTGAACAAAACCTTTTATAATAATGACAACCTTGACTTGATGCTGACCCTCTTCATTTTAGCCCTAATGGATAGCACACCGATACACATCATACCATCTCCTCCACCACTCACACAGAGGTAAAAGCTGTATTGTGATGCAATTGTCGGTGTCCCCCTTAGCTCCTGAGCGTGGCCCTGATTTCTGGAGAATTCTTCAAGACGATCCATACAGAAACCAGACTAATGTCACTCTGCTATTTGAGGTACAAAAGCTAAAATATATTTACATTTTCAGGCTTACCATTAAGACATACCATTTTAAACACTGGCTTTCCTGTTCCTTTTTAGCATCTCCAAATATCAGGGCACTCTTACTGCGTGGATGGATTCATAGTCCAGCACCAGGACTCGAGTGGCTCTGTGACGAGGGAGCAGATTGAGCTGGTGTCGTCCTACAGCTTTGACTGGAACCAGCTGCTCCAAACTGTAACCATGGAGGCCTACAATAGTCTGGGGAGCTCAGCTAACAACGTCAACATGACCCTGGACAGACAGCCCAAACGTGAGTGAGCTGGGAAAACTAAAAGGTTTACTTCATATGTCTACTAAGGAAGTATTCTATCCTACAATATAACAATATACTGAGCCTATTCTACTATTGCAGTATTACATTTGAATTGCAGGAACATTTAAACTATTCTTTTAAATGTGGGAGCAATCCTCTACAAAGGCTACAATCTTACAGCCTCTCTCCTGTTCTGTAGCCTGGTCCCCAGGATAGCATACAAAGTAGTCCTGGGATCTTTCCTGTGCTGAGACAATCTATCAATTAACTCAGTCAACAAAAGAATAATCCTCAGAATGTTTGATAATTAAGACACCACCTTGGGATCTGGGAAATTTGACATTTTATTGACTAAATGACAAATGTCATGGGAATAAACAACATGAATTGCTAATGAAAATATTACATAATCATCAGTTGCAACCATGTATTATAAAGTAGCTTAATAAAAACATCATCAACAACTTTATTTAACCAGGGAAACATAACTGAGATTACAAATGTATTTCTCAAGAGGTTAAGGGTGAGGTATGCAGCAATAACTATGTATACAGACCAACAATGTAAGAGAAACAGCACAAAATATGCTACAAAATGAAAATGTGGTTAGAAAATCATGAAACAACCTAAATCACACTTTGAAACACGAGTTGTGTAAAAACCATAAACATAAATAAGAGCAGTCTAAGCAGCCACAAGAAAGAGCAGTTTCTTCAGCAAAGACGAGAAAACAGGAGCTGAGATTTTTATTGCATTGTGAAAAAAGTGTACAGGTTTACAAAAGTGAGGTGAAGATCAATCAGACTCATGCTTACACTCACAGACATAGCTGCACAATGTACCGGAGAGAAAACAACAAGGCGGTTAGCATTGAACTACTGGCCAGCTGAAGCAATGAAAACAGATTTTTCTTGTCTGTTAATTTGCCACTGTGACAGGATTACTACAGACAAAATGTACGTCATAGCCAGGGACATTAGCCACCCATTTGGACAAGACACTTAAAACATGTGTCTCTGGCGAGCCCATAAAGGCTCTGATAGAGCTCCTGCCGCCCTTTGCTTTAATGTAGTAAGTACTATTAGCAGAACTCCAACAGAGGTAACAAGGTTTGTTTTTTCATAATGGCCGTTCTCTGTGTAATACAGGGGGATGTTTGTGTGAGTGGTGTCTCTCTCCCATGACTCATAATTCAGAGAAATGTATTTTCATTAAGCAACTAACTAACAGAATCCAAATGTTTTTCCATGAAGATGTTTTTTAGACATTTTCTGAGGAATGCAGTTTTCACTGTTATTAGCAGCCAAACTAGCGGCAGGATGAATTAGCCCAATAATTGATGTTGACATTTTAGAACCATAGGGTGTGATTCACACCATACTCAAATGCAAACCATTTAGTGACTGTTCAGCATCTGCACTTATTATGTTTCTTTACTCGTTTTTTCAGGTTTTTCCTTTGTCAACAGTCTGTGTTTGAAAAAGGATTAATCAGTATTTTTATGTTAGCAATGGAACACATGACTAAATGTATGTCAACGGTGTCACTTTTCCCCTCGGTCCCCTCGCATAGTTGTTATAACTTTTTTCTACTGATTATAACATATTTCAAATTATTCTGATGGGTGTGCAATGCTGGGTGCCACAGTGTCTTTTGTGATATTACCACTGGGAGACACCAGTGTCAGAAGTTCCAAATTCTTCACATAGAGGCGTTAAAGTGGCTTTAATTTACATTTTTATAATTATGTGTCAAATGATAATGTGAAAATGCGACAAAGTGATGAACCCACAAAGAACTATCATCTGAATCAGCAGCTCAGCTCAGCTCTGTGGAGCTTTATAGTGAGTTTCACCTCATTGTTTAGCTGTCCAGCCCACAATTTTACTGTTTTGGTTCACTCTCACCGCTCTGCTCAGCACCAAACAGCAGACAGACACAGTTAGCGACTAGGTGGTGAACATAGTGGAGCATTTAGCAGCTAAAGAGCCCTCAGTAGTAGACCAAAAATAGAGCTAAAAGCTTGTATTCACCTCAGTTTTGTCTTTTCTATACTGCAGGCCGCTGTGTGCGTTCGTTCAGTGTGCTGGCTATCAACAGCACCTGTGTGTCTCTGTCCTGGAGCCTGTTGGACAACAGCTCCTTACCTCTGTTCATGGTGGTCCAGTGGTCGCCACACAGGCAACAGGACTCTGATCATCCCCAAGGCCAGAGTGGAGAAACGTTTGCCAGACTGCCCTACACTGACCGTCCCATCTATCTGAGAGGTAACACGATGTCTTCTCTGTCTGTTGTTTTTATGATTGTAGCTAACAGTGTGTGTTACCGTGACAAAGCAAGTACACTGCATGATTTTGATGGATCATTTCAGGTGATCTCTTCAGTTTTGAGGAGTGTGGCTTCTACTTGTACCCTGTGTTTGCTGATGGAGAAGGGGAGCCAATGTACGCTATAGGTATGCCCAATATCCACCAGTTGTTTTAACTATTGTATTAGTCTCATATTCAACGTTAAAGTGACAGCCCTTTCATTGTGTTATTAAATGTAGTTCTGATTTGTGTTTCCCATCTGTTACAGCCACCAGAGGAGACCCTGCAGCCTACATGATGCTGATGATCATCTCCTTCCTCTCCATTGTCCTGTTTGTCACCCTGGTCCTCTCCCAAAACCAGTAAGAGCTCCTGTGCAGTGAAAACACTCAAAATCTCTAAAGACATATTTACAAGAATTAAACGTAAGAATGATGTTAAGTCTCAAAACTTGCTGCACTCTGATATCAAATTAGTTTGGGGTGTTTTAATACTACAACACCATTATGTTATCTTTCAAAAGACACAACAGGTTTCTTTTTTTTTATTGAATCTTGTACCAGGTATCAATCGTACGGCATCAGTGTATGTCCAATTAGTTTTTTTACCCAGACACCTGTAAGAAATGATAAATGATGGAAATCTTTGGGGTGCAGTCTAATGTAGGGAGCAGAGACACTGACCACGACAAATTAGAAGTGTAACATTTAAAAGGTCATAAGGGTGTAATTATCCTTGATGTTAGCTGATGAGAGGGAGGGAGAGGGAGGGAGGGAGAGGGAGAGAGGAAAAAAGGTCTTTAGACAGAAAGATGAAACTAAATATCTGCTGCATCTCTTTCCAGGATGAAAAGGTTTGTGTGGAAGGATGTGCCCAACCCAAACAAGTGCTCCTGGGCCAGAGGACTAGACTTCAAAAAGGTAAAAATAAATATGAAACTACAACAATTTGGTTCTTAAATTATGACTCTGGGTCAGCCTTTTTTTTTTTTTAAGTTTACATGCATTCAAAAATGTATTTTATGCACTCAATGTGATAATAGTGGGCAACATTTGGCACTTAGATTCAGTCATTTAAAGAAATAAATACTCCTTACATGTCTGTCTGTTAAACATGAAGCTACAGCCAGCAGCCAGTTAACATAATGCCTGGAAAAGGGGGTTGGGGAGTGGGGGGGAGGCAGCAGCTGGCTTGGCACTGTCCTCTTCCTGGTTGCTTGACTCCAGAAAGTCATTGTTCCAAGAAATAGTCTGGCACATAACTCCTCATAAAACTTGTTGTTGCACTTTTATGTACAGATTAAAAAGTCAAATTTATCTGTTAAGTAGTGACCTTTAGAGGTGCTGGTTGGTGTTTGCTTTGCCACCTTTGGACAGAGCCAGGCCAGCTTTTTGTATACAGCAGTGCTGTAGCTTGATTAAACATTTTAAACCAATGCGTTATCTCTCAGTGGTTTGGAAATAGAAACGTGTTCTTGTGCACGTTTCTCTATTATTAATATTTTGAGTTCTCGCTCTCTACATCTTTATCTTTATCAGCTATCATGTGAGTAGTTTGCAGTGCTGCCCCCAGGGAGTAATACAGAAACAATAAATGTCCCTTCTTAACCATTTTTCATTATAATTGCAATCTCAGCGATGTCTTGATCGTATGTTTTTCATTTCTATAAAAACATACTAACTTGGACTGTTTTCTAGGTGGACACCTTTGACCACTTGTTCCGACCTCCAGAGGGCCTGCCAGCCTGGCCGCTGCTCCTGGCCTCTGAGAACATTTCCAAAGTTGTCATAGTGGACAAGGTTGATCTCTTGGCTCTAACTACTGCCTTAGTCCAAGCCCCGCTTGTGTCCCTAACTCCCGACCCAGCCACTGCCTTATCCAGCTCCTTACCTCCTGGGTATGACTCAGAGACCGACCAAGCCCAACCCATGGCGAGTGAGGTGCTCCTAGATGGAGCTCCTTCCTTTGTTATTAATCTGGATGCTTTAACCAGTTCAAGCCCAAGAATCGATCAATTACAGCTAGTAGACCCCGCAGCAGACCAGCCCCCAGGCAGCACTGACAGCTCTGCCCAGTCTTCGGTCACCTACGCCACCGTGCTGCTCTCTGATCTGAAGCAGGAGCAGCAGCCCATTCACCTCCACTACAAGGATGGTAGCGGCAACAGCTCCAGCGATGAGGGCAATTTCTCTGCCAACAACTCAGACATTTCTGGTTCGTTCCCCGGTGGCCTGTGGGAGCTGGATGACCCGCGGCGCTCCCGCTCCTACAACTCTGTGGAGGAGCTTTCTGAAACGTCAGAGCAAGAAGACGAAGAGGAGGTGAGAGAAGAGAAGGACTTGTATTATCTAGGGATGGACTATCCAGCGGAGGATGATGGAAGCGAGGACGACGAGGGGCTGCTTAAAAATGTAGTTGTGAACAGAGAGGACTGTTCTGTGGAGTCCCCTTTGCTCGGCCCCGAGGACTCGCTGCAGTCAGCGTGTGGCTTCTCTCCGCTGTACCTGCCTCAGTTCAGAACTGTTCAGTGCACGAGGCAACTCACAACGGAGTCACCTGAGCCGTGACTCTCACTCACGTCGTGGACCAGGTCATCAGTCAACGCTTACCAAAGCGGACATAGTGAGGTGTGGAGTAGGAAAAAGTAAAAATACCTCCACTCTTGTATGATTGCAAATTGATATTCATCAGTGCTGCTATTGTGTTCTGTGGTAAAAGACGACAGGAGGGAACAAGCCTCATTTATAGGCATTTCTTTCTTTCTTTATGGGTCTTTACAACCCAGATTCTACTGTGACACACTGCTCCTCTGCAGGAGCGGCTGCTGAAAACGTTGAACTCACATATTTTCATTGGCGGTTGGGCAGTATATTGGCAATCAGGAAGGGAGCAATAGAGGAGGTGGGCATCCTGTGGTATGAAACGTCCTATACATAAAACATATTTCATTCATATTTAAAAAGATGTGGGACTGTCTTTCATTCTCTGTTGAATTATTTGGTCTAGGTTTTAAGTGAAATGTGAAATAAACACACAATTAAAGTGAGATAGAAGAGGCCCGTAAGTCTATTGGATCCAATTCTTGGATGTCACTTCAAAGATATTGGTGTGGCTAAATGACAGCAGTTAATGGTGAAAACAGATGTAGTCAGTGAGGAAGTGCAGGTGGATTTTGGACACCGAATTTACTGCATCTTGTGCAACAAAATGGTCTGGACTAATTCACCCACTGACCCAAAAAATGTATTTTTGTAATTTGTGCTATAGTATTTGAGACTCTGTTACAGTTTGTGAGAAACGTGATGCCTATTTTTCTGTTTTGGCCATTTACATAAAACACCTGCTGTCTGGTGTAAAGAAAAGAGAAAATAATGTCTGTTTGAAACCAGAGGAAGACAGAAATTACAAGTTAGGAAAATACTGAAACATGGTTGACATAAATTGTTATTGTATATTTTGTCTATTTTTCATGGTGAAAATAAAAGTGTTTACTGTGAGTGTGACCATTTGTGTGACAGGGATCGATGCTTTCAGTGAACTGGTGGACAAAACAAACTTTATTAGTTAGACAACCAACACCTGTCTTGACCCTTTTATACATTAATTCAGGGGTGTGTCCTAATTAGTTAATTGGGACAAAAAGGTGGGAGATAATGAGCATCATTCAGGGATTACTTCCCTACCACCAATAAACTATAATACCACCAATAAACTTGGTTATTGAGTTAAATAAAAGACACTGAATTTATGTCATGTTAATGAGTCTAATGTAATATACAATACAGTTGATTTTTCATCTGTCAGTCTTACTTCCTTGATGCAACCTGTTGTCCTAGTTACTCAATTAGGACACACCTCTGAATGAATGTAGAAAAGACTCAACTCAAGTCTCCTCATTAGAACCCCTGATGGAGACCTGTCAACTGGTTGTTTCTTTTCTAGACGTGAATGCCTGAACTTTGCTCTTCCGCACATGTTCAAAGTTTTCAACCATTTCTCTTCAGGTTCACTAACATTTGTTTGGTGAGTGCATTTTAAGATTTACCCACTGAGCACATCGTTTGTGGGCTATCGGTGAACTGGCTCCGGTGAGTTGTGACACTGCTCCATAAACGTTCTCAAGACGTGAAAACACCAGAAGATAAAATGAATGGACCACAACGTAAACACACCATCACCTTCACATAGTCCTGTAAATGTTTTACAGTATGTTAAGTTAAATCTTAAATAGCATTACTAATTATTTTGTATATGTTGTATTATGTAGTGGGTATGTTCAACATCTCAAATCATTTGAAAATGAAGAAATATACATTGAATAAGTAGGGAAATACAAACAGACAAAAAACTCACATTATCTACATATTACGTTCCTAAAATGCAGTAATATTCTGCCACCTTGTGACTGCAGAGTGACATCAGTTTTCAGATACTTTAGTCATATTACAAATATAAAGATGGGAACTCTATTCCCTAACACACACATGAATGCTTAGTATTTAAAAGAAATTGAATGTCTGTTGTTTTTTCTTTTATCTGTTTTAAGAATGGTATAACGACATGTTGTCTGAAACAAGTCAGCAGTGGTTTAGAATACTTGTGTTTTGTATTGTATATATCACTTAGCACCAATAGAGGTCACTATAACCGAAGTTTAAACTAAACATCATGCACTCCTGGTGGCCAGTAGCTACATAAAAATAAAAAAAAAGTTTGCTCAGATCATAAAATTTCTAACTGTGAATATATTTCAGTAAGTGAAGTGTTATGAAGGCAGCATTCAGGACAAACTGAACTAACCATGAATTATTCAGTAAGGCAAGGTAGCTTTATATATATAGCACATTTCAAACACAGAGGCAATTGAAAGTGTTTTACAAAGGCAAAGATTAGTAGAATGATCTATAAATAATCAACAATAAAAACTCGAATAAAATCAGCCAATATGGAATAAAATGAGTCTGTAAAAATTAGATTAAATAAAATCCGAATAGAATATATCACAGAAATACAGTTAGAGTGCAGTAATATGTTGTAGGTGGCCACAAATTCAACAAAGAAAATAAAAGTGCAAAATAGAAACCAATTAATTAAAGGTACAGGAAGTTTTACATTTTTCAGTGACTGAGATAATCAGGAAGTAAAATATGTAGATTTTTATGATTGTACATTGTCAAATTGATTCCCAATGCAGTTGTATGTATGCTTTTATATGTGATTGATCGTGCATTAAACAGAGAACATAATTTTATGTTTAACTTTGCTTTTATTGCGGAAATAGCTCTATTAAATATGTAAGCTATTAAAAAAGTTTGATACTATAAACTTAAAATGAAAGTATCCTTTACTGTATGGAAAAATTCCCATTGTCACTTTCCTAATGAGTGCCGTTTCTTTGGTTTTAAGTAAACTGTATTGAGTGGATCTTAAGGGCTAATGACTACTGTTTAGCAGCAGTTAAACTCAACCATCGAAACAACCACACTCAACTGAACTGTAGCTAACATATTATAAAATGACATTATAAAAGTGTAGGATTATAAATCCATCTGTGATCAATTAGTGTACAGATGTTTTTGCATTTTGCAGCCACAAGGAGACTGAAAAGCATCACTAGCTGAGCTCAGTAGACTGGCTATTTCAGTGACGTGAAGGAAGCTGTATCTATAAAGGCCCTCTGTGCTGGTTCTCTTGTATTTGCCATAGAAGGACGTGCAGAGAGCTGCTGGCTGAAAGCTGTAAGGGAAATTATAAGCACAGGCCCGGTGCCATGCTAGGGTTGAATATGGTAATAGAGAGAATCACCACACAGAGGGGGAGAAGTTGTGTTTATGGATATAGTTTGGGAGCTCGGGATTGTATTTTCTGAAATGTGCTGAGAGGGTTTCTGTAAGGTGACGATGACTTCAAGGATCCCAACCTAAAAGCACTCAGACACAAGTGTTTTAAATTAAGACGCAGATTACATCCTGCTCATGATGGAAAAGATCCAAAATCAAAACCAAGCTTCCAGAGTGATGCTATGTCTAGTCTTGTGACCCAGATCTCAGTACCTGCTTCCTGGTCTGCAAACCAGCAGCTTAACATGGGGTTGTGAGATAAGATGGCCTGCAGGAGAAATGCCGCACATGTGAAAGTTCTTTGGTGCTCTGCTGATCTCTCAGCTGTGACAAATTAGCATTACCAAGAAAAAAGCTTCAATCTGAGAAGTGAGAGGTGAGTGACTTCTCCAGAAAGAAACAATCAATATTCTGTATTTAAGACTAACTCTGAGGAAAATACTGCATCTTATTTAACCCAATTTAGACAATGATGAAAGGGGTGTTTCTGAGCTGATTAGGTCTCCCAACACTTTGCCAGTGAGATGTTGTAAACAAATTAAGTATCTGTGAAATGTAGTAATCTTGTTCTCAAGATTGAGCTTTTGTTCATTAGCGGAGAAAGACTGACTCTGCTGAAAAATAAGATTACACATTTTCCTTTTGAAGACCGTACGAGCTTCCAAATGTTCCTGGCACAAATGATTTTGCTCAAAGCCATGAACTTTGCCATGTCCCAAAGAGATTTATATTGTAGAGGCTTTAAAATGTTAATATTCGAAAAAGTATAACTGTGAAATGGTCACACAAAACTGTGATTCTGTAATCTTAAATAATCCATATTAGGTTGTGAAACAAGCTCAAACTTTATTTGCATGAATATATATTTGTTGTAAAAGTAAAGAGATTAGACAATGTGTGTATGTATACATAATTAAAATGATAATGAAAACTGAAAATATCCTAAACTAACGCTGATTAATCAATAACAAACACATGTATTGGTATCAGTATAAATGCTCTACTACTGTACATTCACCAGCTAGTCGTAGCTTTCTCTTTCTGCCGCTCACTGTACTGGTTTATTGGTTTATCACTGACATGATTGTTGTCACTTCCTGTTTTATTTTGTTAAGTCTGTTGTCTGTGCACTAACGTTAAAGTTACGTCCGCTCTTTGTTTATGTTTCCCACCAGTTCATTAGTCTCACCTGTGCTTTGTCATCACATGATCTGTATTCACCAGTTAGAAGCCCTCCAGGATATTTAAACAGACCCTCCCTAGGAAGGGTTTCCAGTTTGTCTTAAGTGTGTACATCTCAAGAACTATTCATGGACTTTTTGTTATTGACCACTCTGCCTGCCCCTGGGTTATTCGGATTACTTTTTTTGGATTTACTGAGACTGTTTTTGCCTTTTCCCCAAAAAGAACTGTATCTTGCATCGTGTCTGTCTGAGTAAAGCGCTGTTATCTCCTATGTCCTGTGTGTTCCTGCGTTTGGGTCTACTAGCCACACCCAGTTATTACAATCACAGCTTTTTTCTTTCTTTCTTTTTTTTTTGCCTGCCACATCTGGGAAGAAGGTTGCGGGCCGGACAACCAAAACAATGATCTGAAAGATGCTAAAACATACTTTAGAGCTGAGGAAGCCAGCAGACTTGAGTGATTCGTCACATACACACTGTCATGTATCTTGTCATCTGATTGGTGCAGCTTTAATGGCTACATCTTGCAAACTTACTTGTTTGGCCCTTTAAGAAAGATCAAGATGGCATCAGTAGTGGTGACCCAGCCCAGGAGGGAACCCGACCGTCAGCGACATGACAAATTGACCTAAAAGTGTGTGTGTCTATGTCCAGATGTCACTGTTCATGCTTCAGCTGTTGCCATCAACCCTGTTAATGGGAATCAGGAGAACGATTTAGCAGCTTGACATTGTAAATCGTTCATTGATCGCCTGGCTTTAATTTGCACGGCAATCATGAAGGGCTTTAGCTACTGATGTTGATCCACGTTGGCTTTGAAGGCTTTAACATCTGGGGTAAAGGGCAGATTGTGGCAAGTTCACTACAAAACTCCGCGACCGCAAAGAAAATGAGGAAAATCCGCCTTTGTTGGTTTGGAACCGCATGTGCACACAGCATTGGCTGTGCTCCTTCTTTTAATAAACTGCGGGTAAGAACTTGGCTTGGTTGCCCGGCATCGCAGCACTGCAAGATGGATTGATTTGGGTTCTCGGGGAATGTAAAGCCTCTCTTTCCCTGTAATCTGTAATCTTGGCTCAATGGCAGCTCAGTTGTAGGGAAATCGATGTCATCAACATCCACGAGGAGAAGGAGAGACAAGACGGTGTTTTTGAGGATTTAGAAAAGCCACGGTGGAAAACACACGAGGTAAAAGTATTTGTAGCAGCAGGTGGAACTGAGCAGAGCAAACCGATTGAGGGAGTGTACAAGCCTGAGAATGGGGGAGGGGGAAAAAGCATGTAGACAGAAGCTGTGCTGACCCCTGGGACCCTCTCTTAGGGGCCCTTTCTGTGCTGGAGGCCTCAGAGGATTTGGGACGACATGCATATTGCACTCTCACCCCCATTTCGTTCAGGCAGGGTTGTAAATATATGAGGTACTTGATTCCTGTTTATATGATTTATATCATCAGACACCTGGCAACATTTCATTTCAGAGCAAGAATTTTCCAGTGATGTGACTCTTTGAATATGTGGAAGCTTTTTATATCACAAATCAGGTGAACGAGCTACAGCTTCAGCTACATTCCAAGCTTCTTCCACTTCTTCAGGTTGGTATATCCCTGATCCAGGACAGTCATAGTACATATCGTGTCAGTAAAACATGCTTTGTGTTACTTTGCACCTGCCTACGGTTGTTTTTGCCACCCTAGAGGTCAATAAGAATAACTGCCATGTGGTACATTTGTAGTTTCAACATTGTTTATTATCTATCTATCTATCTATCTATCTATCTATCTATCTATCTAGATTTGATTGACAGGGACCAAACAACCAATCAAGTCATCATATTGTGAGTTGCTAAATCCTCATTGGTGCATGGAAGTATGACATCAGCCGATCCCCGCCCACTTCAAACCTGTGAGAAGAGCTAAAAGACAATTAGAGAAGTCGCACATGTGAAGTAACCAAAACTTTTCTAACTTTGGCAGAAAACTGTGTTCATGAAGGATCCTAGTGTTCATAGTTAGAAACTGATTGAAGAAATGTTTTAGGGCTCTTGAACCTCAAATTAGTAAATCCAATATCTCTTTAAACCTATATTTCTGAATAATCTCTTTAGCATTTATGTATAGCCTCAGCTAATTTCTATGTAAATCTACTCATCCCTCTATAAACTGAAATGATGCTGATTCACTGTGGCCACACCTCCCACCAGCAGATAAATCCAACAAGAAGATTCAGAGTGTAGTTATGTTCAGCCCACTAATTAAAGACCATCATATTACCTCACGCAGCCTTTCTCCATTGTTGTTTTTTGCTGATTGGAGACACAACAACTAGGTCAACTGAGCCTGATGGTGACAAACAAACTTTCCACGCTGCTGATATTGAAAGATGCCATTAAAGAGCTCGTCCTTGTCGACTGTGACCCATTATTCTGCTTGTGCGCAAAAACCATTACCCCACATATTTATAGGGCACAAACTGATGTTCAACCAAAACCATTAACCCAATCTTTTGCATGGCAAAACCCATGTGTCCACTTGTTTGTGGGAAAAAACGTGAGATGCACATGAGCCTTTGAAGGGACCCGGGGCAGCCTTTTTGTAAGTGGGTCGGGTGGATGAAATGCCTCCAGATCAGTCAGTGTGTATGTCACAAAGCATGCTTGTCTCTGGCTAACAGGGTGAAAGAGGCTCAGCCGAATGGCCCCTTTCACTCTGACACTCAATTAAGGCCTAATTGGTTTGAGGTCCACAACAGGCATGTGGCAAGGCAACACCCCAGGCTTCTGTGCTGTTCTCTATTTTCTGAGCCTCCCCCCCGGAAATATTTCTTTGATCTGCGAGCAACCAAAGTAGGTTTTAAGCCAGGGGGATAGAAGGGATAGCCTTCTCTTTGAACGTGTACAGCAGTTTTAGACAATTACTTTGCTATTTTTACAGTACAGTTGACCCACAGATGATACCGAGGGTCTGACACAGGGCAGATATATAGTTATGTGCACATGTGGATATGGCTATGGATCCATTTGTCTTTGCAATGTGTGCAATAATGTGTTTTTTGTGTATGTGTGCACAAGAGGGAGCATATATGTGTGTGTGTGTCTCATGGAAATGTCTCTCTCACACTGTGTGTGTGTGTGTGTTTGTCATTTCCATGAGCTGTGTCAGCAGTTATGGTGTGTTGCACTCCTTTAATGCATTACTGGAAAGCTCCATCTCTGCTCTCTGGGGACCCACACAGTCATGTAACATCACTTTAGTCAATTTCTTGGCTGGGATGGCAACATCCTTGGCTCATTTCCTCCTGGCAACCTTTTGTTGCATCTGATTAAATAAAGGCATAACATGCCCACAAAACTATTCAAAGATCAATTTAAAATTAACATTATTTAAAATATTTAGAAGAATTCTAAAACACATCAAGTGATATTTGAGGTGTATCATAAAGGAACCTGTTTTTAGATGAAAATCACCAACATCTCTGACCAAATGAAAACAAAAAAACATGAGAACACACATTAGTAGTCCAAGTCATGCCAAAAGAATCCATACCAAATGTTTTTGGTGTGCTTCAATAAAATCTTATTTTCATACTTCAATCCAGAAGTTCATTCTGTTCGCTGACTCTCTCCCCAAGACCTAGAAGCAATTTTGCCTTTATTTTGGTAGCAGACAGTTTAAAGATGACAGGAAATGAGAGAAGCAAAGAGGGATGACACATAAAAATCAACGTTTGCATCAATAATAGCATCATTTCCTGCTGATAAGTGTCTTATGGCGTGTTTCTAATCAATCAATGATTTAGTTTGTGGCTCGGTGTATAGTATCTACGTACTGTGTCTCAGATTGAAAATGGTTAATAAAGGCATATTTTCAGCCTTAGATATTGAAATAAATATAACAAATACTGAGGGAAGCTCAGCTCAGAAATGTCTAATACAAATTTTCTTCCTGCTGAACCATACTCTAAGCCTCTATATGGACAAGAGGTCTGTTTGATCCAACAATGCAAGGACCTCAAAGTAATATCGACGGTTCAAGTGGAATAAGAATGAATCTTTGAGCCTTGACTCTGTGGACCGGGTTTACACGATCAATACTCCTTTTCACTCTTCAAACGAATTGGAAGTGATATAACCTGGGGCTGAATTGTCAGCTTCAAATCTAATTCCCCCTCCCCCATGTTTGTTATTTTAATTGGCTGTATCTTGTCACTCTCACATTAGACATGAGCAAATATTTACATTATATTTACCTGTTTGCATCTTGTAAACTGTGAGCAGTCAACACAAAATTGCCTCGAGGACAAACTGCAGAGTATGCTGCAACCGAGGAAACTCACACACACCCATACACGCTAACACAAAACAGATGGCTTCATCCCCAACCATGTTATGAGTTACTTCACCGCAGAATCTTCGGGTAGCCACTGGAAACTCCAACAACAATTCCCAAAAAGCCTGGTCTCTGCTGACCTTGACCCACGCTAGGTTACGTCACTCAGTGGGAACACCGAGGCCTAGTTGAGCCCCTTTGTTTGTTTCCCTCAGCGTCCCATAGAGCCCGGGGACCTCTGGAGTAAAAACACTCTACAGTAGCAACAGGCTCGTGGGACGGCCGTGCACATTCCACCGTCTGGGAACGTTTTAACAAACTGTCACTGGATCCATGTAGTTGTTAATGTGAGTAGGAGGAAGAGACGATGGGATTAATAACATGAAGCTCCGGTATGAGAGCGCAGATATTGAATGAGAGTGTGGCAAAGAGAAATATTCATGTTCATAATATTCACCAGCACTCAGTTTAGCAATAAAACAATGCTGTTGTTGTTTGTATATTGTTGCTCAAATCTATAAAGTTTAAGAGTGAATTTCTTATTTAGGTATTTGGATGTTATTTTCATAAAGGATTTCTTGGTTTATCTAGGTTACTGCACATGTTCAATTAGCAAAAAATGTGATCCAGTTGTCAAGAAGGTGGTCAGCTAAGTAAAAGCCTTGAGTATTAGAAGTAAGTGTACCTGGAAAAACACAGGTTTTTTTTGTCCTTATTGGACATTTTGCCCTTATACATTTTCACTATACAGGGCTAAACTTATAAACCTCAAATTTAATATTCTGTGTCACTTTTGTCACAATCAATTTTTTTGGTCTCTTTTACCCCGATTTATTTTCTGGTCTACTGAAGTCACTGCCTTTTGTTACAGACTATGAAGATACTAAATCTCGAGCTCCTGGATCACAAAATCCACACCAAATTGTATTTCATCTGCTTCAATAAAGTTCAACTTACTGAGCTCATACTCGCTGTCTTTTTTGGCCAGGCTTCTTTATCCACTCAACACTGAACCATGAAATGAAAACTAGAATGTAACCTTTTCCTAATAATATGTTACACTCCTCCGCTCTGTTTGAGTTTTGTATTTCAAACTGTCACTATTTTAAGATAAATAGATTTATTTCTCACATGTGAATATTTTCTTTTATTGTTTCATCCTTGTGTTTATTCGTCCCTGCTGTGGTGATGTTCAGTCAAGAGACAAAACTTGAAGAAAAAGGGTCCTGATCTGTGGTGTCCTCTCACACCACAGGAGGAGGGCCTGTGGTGTTTTCCTCTCCAGTTTTTGGAAGATTCAAACTATTTTGAATAGTTGCTGTCATTACATTGAGGGGTAGTTGAGGAGATTAGTGTTACTCTGTGGCTG
This sequence comes from Nannoperca australis, assembly GCA_036023655.1. Lineage (NCBI taxonomy): Eukaryota > Metazoa > Chordata > Actinopteri > Centrarchiformes > Percichthyidae > Nannoperca > Nannoperca australis. Next base: position 29,628 of record JAVQJD010036070.1, read on the forward strand.
GAGTCTGTGGCTCATTATAACCATTATCTGTAACCTGATTGGACGGCTGACAGAACGAAGGTCTGAAGAAGCACATGTGTTTTTCATTAGATATGCATTGGGATTCTAAATCTACATGTGTTTAGTGTGTGTGTGTGTGTGTGTGTGTGTACACATCAAGAGAAGAGTTTACATGCCTTTTTGTTGTACTTTAGTGTACTTGATAGCATCACAACCCTGAATATTAATTATTAATTGACAGTAAAAGGAAACATCTTTTACATTGTTTTTCAAATAAGTGGCTTTTTAGACATTTATTGTATCTCAAAGTAAAAAGTTAGTTTTTTTCAAGCATTGATGCAAATATAATCTATTGTTCATGTATTTTAATTAACCAACATTTTTCTGTATTTGATCATTTTGGAAACTCCGTACACTTATTTGCTTCGTTGCATAGAGTTACTTGATAAGCTCAAAACCACTAATATGTCAGTTCAATGTGAAGCTAGAACCAGAAGACGGTTAGCTTAGCTTAGCATAGAGACTGGAAGCAGGGAGAAACAATTCGCTTGCCTCTGTTTAAAGTTTTAAAAAATCCATTAACCAGCACCTCTTAATTTTACAAATGAACTCTTCTTCTTCTTCTTCTTCTTCTTCACTTATTTTAGTAGTTTAGTCAATCAAATGATTTATTTGCCAGGTGACTTCCATCATACAGGCTAGCTGTTTTCACCTTCTTCCAGTCTTTATACAAAGCTAAGCTAATCGCCTGCTGGCTCCAGCTTCATATTTACTGTACATGTGAGAGTGTTTTCTCCATCACCCTCCAGTGTTCTGTGTCCCTCCAGGGTCTTATAAGCAGAAAACCCTCCTTCTTCCTTCCCACTGTTTCACTGTGCCTTTACAGTGTACCCACATTGTTTGTGTGCACTCCATACACCCACTGAGGAAAAAACACGCTCAAGTGGAAATAAAAAATACCCTGCAGGGCTCGGAATAGAACACAGGTTGAAGCGCTGGCATTTCGTTAATCAGCTGATGAATTGCAAGTTTGTGTGCCCTACAGTCTGCTTAGCATCAGCGGGTCTCTTGGCTTCTTGTGGTTGTTGGTTGTAAAATGAAATGTCTCTGCTGGCACTGGCGTCAACACCAGCTGCAGACACTTTGCCTGCTTCAATTAGCAGAGCTGTGCTAGACAAAGCCACTGTCTCCTGGACAGTGAAAATCAATGGCTGACACTCACACCAGCGTTGAAACACAGCAGTCCATCATCTCAACGGAGCTGCACATTGTCAGCACATCTTTAGTTTCTCTAGAGGGTGAAGGAGGCTCTGTTTGCAATATATCACTTCTAAGAAATGTGGTAATGGTCTAGCATTCATTTCTGAATTTTACATTTACGTGTGTCAGCATCATTGGTGCTAAGAGGCAGTGCCTGTAGTGTTTCTGCACTGCACCTCAGAGAGATCACCTGTCAATCAATCAATGTGGAAGGATGTTTCCCCGACAGCAGTGTTTAGAGCAGGAAATGTAAAAGCTTCCATCCAGTTTGTAAGTATCTTATTCCACTCATTATATAATTCATGATAATCCCCCAACTCACTATGTATACATGGTGCTTTTAGTTTTTATCGATGTAGAGTGTTGAGATGTGTTAGGGGAGAATTTGTCTCTTCTGTCCTTAATAATATATATTTTAATCCCAGAAATAATGACAGAAACATAGAAATGAAAGATTAAAGGACTTTTTAATTAAATTAGTTTAGTTTTTTGTGCATAATATGGCAAAAGCTAATGATTTAGCACCATTGTTTACCATTGAGTCTAAATACTAGAGCAGGATTGTTGAGAAGCTCATGGGACTGGATCTGGAGTCACATCACACTCCCTCCTGAGGAGGTGGAGGGTGTGGCGTCAATCGAGCACTGAAATGACAGATGACAGCACCCCAGCTGACAGCAGCAAGATCCATTTGTTGACATAGGTCGTGGTGAAATTAAGATTGGTGAAAGTGGACACGGGGAAACACTCGCAGTCGCTTGAAAGCAGACAAAACAGCGTTCTGGTTGAGCATCTCTGCGCTTTGTACTCCTCGCAAATCCACATTTTACTCTCTTTACAGCTGGGTGTCCTGATGTTGACCCATCCAGAGGGCATCATCACACCCGCCCTTTTACCACAAACACCACCTTCTCACCCACACCTCAATCTGTTAACCCAATCTGTTCAGATCTGCAGAAAACACACGACTGCATTACATCCCCCCCAACCTGCCCTCCTTTTTAATCCCCTCACCCTCTTTTCACACCACCCAGTGAGAATATAGTTGTTGTTTTTTCTAGCAGACAGACAAAAAAGGGCACAGAGGTTGTTGTTGGATTACACGAGGCTGATGATACTATCTGCCCCCATTAGAGAAGATAAACTGTAATACTGCTGAGCTGTAACCAGCACAAGGAGAACAAGAAAAACACTGGATTTAGACATGGGCACACACCGAATACACACATGGGATGGTGGCTGATTAGAGAAACACTTTACAATCAAATACATTGGGGCTAAACAACTTTCATTTGTGACCCTATAAAGGTGTGAGCAAGTTAGGAGGTGCGATGCTCCATTACGTAAGTGTGAATGCACAACATGAATAGCTAATAGATAGCTAACAGATAGCAGATAACAGTTTATCCTAATTATGAGTTGTTGATCATTTATTATTTTGTACTATTTCTTTTCTGATTGTACAGAACAGACCAAATCTTTGATTGCACTGTATGTGTATATTGTAGGCTAATATCCCAAAATGACTGGAACCAATGTTTTGGTGATAAATCATGGGGACGTTTCTGGCATTTAACTATAATCTTCTTGGCTGCAGTCAAACCAACAAGCCACATTTTCCACGTCCTTTCTGAAATCAAACTTTAAAGCCATGCTTTCCAATGAAACTTTCTGAAAAATGCATTTTCAAAACGGAAAACAGGGCTGCTTTCTTAGCTCATGACAGTTAAAACAATAGTTTGGCATTTTGGGATATCTGCTTATTCGCTTTCTTTCTTGATACCTCAGAGAGTTGTATCAATCTTCTCATTGGCAAGAAAGTGAATATATCCCAAAATGTTGGACTATTCCTTTTAACATTATTGAGATACGTGGTTTTCTCAGAAGAGAGAGGCCAATTTTAAAGCAGGGTCCATTGGGGCGTGTTTGTCTGTGGTGAGGCTGAGATCAAACAAGCAATACTCTGCTGTCGTCTTTGGGAAATGGCCATTGAGTGCTTTGAGTGCTATTGGATCCGCATTGATAAACCTTTGGTGGGAGGGCTGGGCCAAGTATTGATTAAACATCTACATATGGTTCACTGAAAGCACTGAGTTTACATTAAGAGGGCAAGAGAGAACAACAGCTGCTGATTGAACAGCTGGTTGGGAGCTTTTGGTTTTAACTTTCTTATTTTTTCTTGGGGGAAACATTTGAGCCATTTGTCCTAAGGATCAAGAGGTCAAACTGCTGAATAGGATGTTTTCATGAGCAACATCACTGTGATCTTCCACTTCCCTATTTGATAAGGGAATAAAAAATGCAAGTAAAAACATTTAAAATAACTTTAATCATTGGATAAGCTTGTACAATTTACATACTGCATAATATATTTCTCCACATTAATGAACATAAGCAGTTCTTTGTTCAACATTTCCACTTTACAAAGATAAAATAACATTTTTCTCTGGACACATTGCATAACAAAATGATAAAAATGCATTGTACTATGGAGACAAAAACAATTCCACGGACTCGAGCAAGATATTGATTTGACTGATCCAGTGAACTTCAGTCAGCCTCTGTGGCTTTTATCTTTCAGTCCTCTAAGTTGTTTGTTGCCTAAGACAAGTTTTGGACACGGTTCAGAGCCCAGTGTGCACTCAGTGGGGCTTATTTCATTTCACTTCCATTTCTTTGAGCTGTTTGGAATGTGAACAAAAAACACACACACACACAGGGATAACGTATAAATAAGATTCACGGAAAGGAAATGCTTAATGGCTCTCCTTGATGGGCTGTCAGGTACCTAAAGACCCACGTCAGTCCCGAGATAAATTGTGCTTGTGTGTGTTTGTGTGTGTACAAGAGGAAGGAAAAAAAACAGCAGGACACCGGGGGTGGAAGCTTCCTTTTAGCGGCATGCTGTGTGTTACGCCGCTCAGCTCACTGTTTACCCCTTTGTTCGGCCTCCTGGGAGACACAACCAGTCTGTCTTTTAGCTTCTCCAAAATGGCCCAAAAACTTGCAGGCAAAGGGCTCTTAACAGCATTTCATGTGCATGTGGCTCATAGAAAGGATGGCTGAGCTGTGTACTAATGCAGAGCAGAGCAGTGGGGAGGGTGAGAAGAAGGACTCAAACTTTGGTACCAGCAATGATGCTGCTGCGATAAAAATGAAAAACATGCCCTAAAATGCTGAATTCCTTATATGTTGAGGAATATAATTATCATCTGAAGCTTACGTATGGCTTGTGATATCTGCTTCTCAAAGACTCAAACACTGTTAATCACCCCTTTTAAAATGTATATTATATTAAATTAGAAAAACAGTTTTCAACCCAAATTGACTCTCTGTCAGGTACAGAAGAATCCAAATTTAAGAGAAGTTTAAAAGGAGCAAAGTGTGTTGCAAGTCATTTAGAAGCAAACATCATAATTACAGTTTTTTTGCCCTTAGCACACGGGACAACACATATATGTATTTGTTTTGCATATGTCTTCTTTAACTTTGGACAAGACTTATCTTTTATATTCACAAATACATACTTTGCTGTCCAAGGTGATATGAAATCTAATGTTTTATTTCATTTAGTTCTGAAGGTTTTTCCAAATTTTAAAGAGATATTAATTTTGAGTGCTTTTTGCAGCAGCCAGATTAATTCACATTCTTTCAGTCCACCTATATGACTGTTATCTGATAGCTAATGCATTTAGTATTATGTCTTCTTACTGGTGCTGTCATTAATGGTCAATAAATAATTTACCAAAGCTTTATAGGTCAGTTATGCGCATTAATTAGAACACAATTTGGCAATTACAAAGTTGTAAAAAAAAATCCCATTAGTTGGTTTATATCCCTGGTATTTATATTTGGTAACAATACAGTAAAACGGTCAAGGGGTTTTAATCATCAAATCTGCTGATAAATAAATTGTCGGTCGTCCCTTTTTCTAGAAATGAGGACTTTCTCACTACCCGATAACCCACATTTTATTATTAATGATTATAAGTGCAAACAATGTGTTAATAAGAAAAATACCTTGATAAACTTTAGTTAAAACTTACAATTGCAAACCTTATTAGGAAGAAACCTGAAAATGTAATCAGGGTTCATCGCAAATTATCTACAGAGGTAGTCTGATGGTTATTATTCTGCCTCTGTTGAAATGCATCACCAGTCGTCTTATCTCGTCTCTTTCATCTCACCTGCCATCAGTCAAACAGAACTCCTAAAATGACGCTAGCACTGCAGTAAACGTTGTTTTATGTAGCCACTAGAGCTGAAGCCTGCTCGGTTTCATTGTCATGACAACCTTGTGGCTATGCACTCGTCTATGTAATCATGCTGTTTGTCTTATGCCCAGAATAGCCGGAGGGTGCCTGGCACCTGAAGCCAAGGCAAACATATCACAAACTGGGCATCTGATAAATCCGGGACATCATAAGAGGATAGAACAGAAGGATTTTAGGGAGCAAGCCTGCCGGGTTTGGAAAGTGAGGAGAGGCTTTCAGCTTTGATTGAAAGGTATTTTCCACAAGCTTGCCAGTTAGTAACACTTCCATTCTTATCCATGCACACAGCAGTTATTATCCTTCTTTCGAAAACAATCAGACCACAAGCGATTTTCTCCTGGCACCTAGAATGTCAGCACCCATCAAATCTCTGCCAATGAGCGGTTTGAAACAATGTTCATATTCCAATTTTAAACTGGATGTTCCCAGGGAAAACACATTACAACATCGTATAGCTTCAGAGAGACGCACTATAGCTGGATGTAATGTGTTTTACAGGTTTGTCCCCTGCACTAAAATGTAGGTTTTTACATATGGCTCGACGAACTTGGAAAGAAAACCACAAACTAGCAGAGCAGACAGTCTCTTTGGCATGCAATATTGCTTTACAGCGGACACATATGTTAAAAGGGGAAGGAGGTTTCAAATGACTTCATATCTATACTGTGGCTGGATAATATACCATGGTCGAAATACTTATCCAGCGATGGATAGATGCTCTTCTTTTTGTAATCAAAGCGATTTAGAGGGAAAGAAAAACAGGGATTTTTAAAAATGTCCCAACTTGTCCAAGAGTTCACGGTCCAGTTTGAACACAGTTTTTCCGTGCCTGTCTCCAGGTCTGGCCTGCAGTCGTTGTTTCTGTGGTAGCGGCTTTATGGTGCTGTCTCCGGCGAGAGGGCATTGTGTGTGCATGATGTGTATACTGGCACAGGCCGAACATTTCCATCGAACCAGTGTGGTGGTGGAAAGTAGGATGAAAAGAAAGACAGGCGGAGGAAGAGAGAGGAAACACTTCAGTGGCTCAAACAAATGGAGATGCTGAGTTTAACATCTCACTGTAGCTGCTTATAAAGAGAGAATTTCTTTACAGTAACTCTTTACATGGAGTGAAAGAGCCATGATTTATTGACCTTTTGCTAAACCCCTCTTCCAACCTATACACAACAGGCCTGTCAAGTTTTGGATTACTCCACATGGTGAAGAAGTGAAGGTGTGCACTGGGCTGTAGTAAGAGCAATAAGTGTAAAAGAAATATAAGGGCTGGATTAATCCATTCCTACTTTATCGTAAACTCAATCGTTTGCATGTCTGGCTAACTAGCTTAGTACCCAGAGTAGTTTATTTCAAGGCAAACAGTTAGCACATCATTAGGCTACAGGTTACATTAAAAAGTTCACGACTAGCATAGCACTAGTCATCAAGTCATCATTTTTAAGACCAAGCCAGCTGAAAACATTAAAATGTCACCTGGAGACTCATAAAGCTAACATTAGCTTAATTAGCTAGCTAGCTACAGTAAAACTGATAAAATATGTCAGTGACAGTTCATTCACTGTTTCAATGAACGGAATTACAAAATATTTCGAGGTTGTAAATCTTCCACGTTACCATTATTAACTATGTGCTGTGTGAGAACAAAAAGCTCGACAGGCGTAGCGACCTTAAGGGAGTGAGGCTTAGCAAACAGTCAGTTGGATAGTTAAAAAAAGGAAAATTGTATCTTTTTCAGAAGGTCATATAAGGTAGGAGAGCCAAACCTTTTACAAGGAGCTTTTTTTTTTTTATAAAGTATACTGTAGCATAAAAGGTTATGTACTGATGTTCCCCTCCGTTTATCAAACATGCTTAACTGCAGACCGATAGGAGATGTAGTAACCCTGTGATGAATGAGCTGAAAACTCCTGAAAAACTTTGAGACTTGTCTATTCTTATCTGAACCTGACAGGCCAGCTGTGCTCAAGAAGGCAGTCTGCAACTGTCTCTCTCTCACACACACACACACACACACACACACACACATGCATGCATTCTCTCCTTGTCAGTAGTCTTGGAAACTCCTGAAGAACAGATGAAATTATCAGATTTCATTTGCTGAGAAGAGGCTGCTTATGTAAGCCAGCAGAAAGGCTTTGAGAAATATTGCTTTTCTCCTCTGATTGTTTTAGGTCTGCCACGGATTTCTCATGATTTAACCAGTAAAGCTCTCAGCACAGGACATGCAATATCCACCCAGCCAACGAAACACATTTACCAGTCAACACTCACATGGCAAGAGCACACAGACTGTTGGTCTAGCCATTTGTACACGCAAGCTGAGGCCAGGAGGAGGCAAAAATAGTAAAAATAAAATCAGTCAAAAAAACTCATCATAACAACAGGGCAGTCACCTCAGGAGGGAAAGTACAGGCATATAGTTAAGGTTTACACCAATCAGGCACAACAGCTGCTTATAAAAAGAAAAAGAAATTCAGCCATATTTAGTTTGTCTACAACCAGTCACGACTAGTAACCGATGCACAGAGTAGCTGTATTGCGATTCAGCGAATATAAGGAAATAAGCACTGAAGGTATAAGTTCCACAAAGACACAAACGCTAGCAGTGGGTACATTATATCTCAAAGAGGGAAACTTTTTCTAACCTCAGTGCTCTGTCTTCTCTTTTCATATCTTCTACTTCTTGTTCACGTAGCTACGAGTTCGGGGGGAAACACGTTTTCATCAAAAGTTTGTTTAATAATTATTTTTTTTAAATGTCGTTAATACTTTATCAAGTAACATTGTCTATAACCATTAAGTGTTCAGTTATATTGTCTGTCAAAAGGTATATAGGCTACAATACATTTAATTTGTGACTCAGACATAATGGATTGATAAGGGGAAACTTTGGTCTTCTACTAACTTAAATGCAGTACAATAGGTTCTATCAGTGGCGTTAAAGGTGGTGATTGTAGAGGGCCACCACAGGACGCATGAAGTAATTATGGAGAACCCAGAGTGATATTCTTTAAGGTAGGTCAGAAATCTTTGTTGAGCCCCTTGGATTAATTACAGACTAGTAGAGAAGTTGTAGTTTATGGGGATTCTTTTTCTGTATGAGAGGGTCAAATTATAATTTAAATATTCTCATTTACATTGGCTGATGAACTATGTCAAGCAATCTAAAATAATGTTTCAGCTCTCCGGCAGATCATCTCACTGTGCTTTAGAAAAGAAAAGAAAAAGATAAGAGAGAAATCAGGGAATGCCAAGAAAGACCCTGAGAAAAACTATGACACAGGATTTTAAATTTGATTTTCCTAAGTTTGGCTAAATGTGGTCAAAATCCTGTTATGTGCATCCATCTTAATACTGACATCAATGCTTTATAGAAAGTTAGTGCAGTCACCGGAGGGACAAAGGACAAAACGAGTCATTCTTTGTCTTTCAAACCCAGTATCGTTCAACAAGGAAAGCCTCACTGAGTGTGCATTTCATGACAGCAGTTCACTCTTCTATCCTTCAGTGATCTGGTCTTTGATGATACAGAGGGAGTGTTCAATAGTGGCTTTAGTCCCCTCTGTAATTATCCGTCTTACAAAAATGTCACATCTTCCTGCGACTGCACCCACCGCCAGTGAGCGTCGTACTCCAGATGCATTTTGCCGTTCATTTTGCAAGTATCCAAGTCGATCTTTCCGTTTTTGTAAGGTTTGAGTTTGGGGCTCTGGTTGGTTCCCAGTTTCTCGCTGAGGCTGGGGCGGGTTGGGCTGCCTGTCTGCATGGTTGGTTTCTCCTGGACGCCATTTGACTTAACGGTTTGTGTCTGGGTGTTTTCCTTAGATACAGGGCTTCCTTTACCCGTCTCTGCAGCCTTGGTCCAGACTGGAGCGTCTTGCTTGGGGCCCTCTGACTTGGCTTGGGGAGAGCTGACAGGAACAGATGGTTTCCCAGTTCCAGGCCCAGCAATCCCAGTCCCAACGATAGCACTGGTAACCCCAGTCCCCGGTCCACCTTTCACCTCTGTCCCATTTCCAACCCCAGTTCCATTTTCAATTGCCCCAGCTGGAATCCCACTTCCAGCCCCGGTACCAGACCTCACTGCTACCCCAGTTCCTGTCCCCGCTGCTGTGAGCCCCACTGTCCGGCCCCCAACAGTAGCTTCTGAGACCAGCGGCGTGGTGGAGCAGATCACCGACTCCGAGCTGGAGGGGCAGTACTCATCCATGTCATCCGCCAGGGTGTCCAGGTAGCTGCCGATGGAGATGTTGTCCAACTTGTCGTTGGGGTCCTGCAGGCTGCTCCAGGAGCCTCTCCAGGAGGTGTCGGGGCCCTCGCCCAGGCTGTACTGGCTGCTGGTTAGGCTGCTGCAGCGGCTTGTCAGCGTGCTGCGCTCCTCCAGCAGCCATTTCACTGCCTCGATGCCTTCATGGACCGCCAGCAACTGCTGCAAGATCTTCACGTCCACCGAGCGCAAGTGAGCCTACGGAGTAATAAAAAAGGAAATGTGGATGAAATTACAAAGAGACAACAAATCTACATGTTCAGGTTTATAATTGTTTTCACTGTGTTCATGTTTTGATAGTTTTTAGTTTGTAATAGGAAAAGAAATGTCATATATGAGAACCAGTCAAACTGTGAACTTGGGGAACCACCAGGACTGTGCAGATATTTATAGTGTTCAGCTTTGGCTCCACGAGTGCAAACACTATTATAATGCTATTAAACCTTTGCAGATTACCATAATTGGAAGTAAAGTATAACAGATGCTGGCAGGTCGGGTATACGCTGCTGCAACCAATGTTGAAACAAATAAGGTAAAGGTAAAGGTAGAGGGGAAAAGCTTACAGATAGAAATAAACTGGTAAAAGGGAGAAAAGGAAGGTAGAAGAGAAGCGTACTGTAAGTGGTGGATTAAGCTGTTTAAAAGTGTTAACAGGGAAATATGACCAAGACTAACTCTGCAGGAGAAGCTGCTGAGAGATGGACATTTAATACAGTGGAAAATGTGACACATTTGAAAATAAATTCAGGACAAATTATCTCTCTAAATACCCCTTTAAATGGTTACTACTCAAACGTCTATGTATTCATGATGTCATCTAGTATAATAAATAAAGTAATGATTAATCAGAAATAACAGCATCTGGTGTCTTTTAATGTGATGTGCATACCAAGTGTGTGTGTGTGTGTGTGTGTGTGTGTGTGTGTGTGTGTGTGTGTGTGTGTGGGAGGTTGAAAAAGCCAAAGTGACGAATAAGAGGAAAAAGACGTCTGCGGTCATGGAAAATTCCTCCCCAGAATACATTAGCAGAGGTCTGCGGTGAAGTGCAGGGCCAAGGGGTGATATATGTCACAGCTCGGCCTGATGATATCCACCCCTCTCTGCAGATAACCAGTCTATCTCAAAGCTAAAGCATTTAGTCTTTCAGTGTCTCAGTTTCCTCGTTTTATTACTTCCTCTGTGTGTCTGTCTCTCACTGTGCCCCCTCAGAATGTCATTGTCACTTTCTTTCTCGTGGCTACTGTAGCTGTTTTCTGGAGTCACACTTTTTTTGGAGTCTTTGTAACTGCTTTTATTTCCTATACAGGGTCTTTATGACATTCCAGGTAAAGTCAATAAAACAGTGGAGAGGAACATATTGATTCTTCCAACCTGCCGAGCCATTTATATCTTGTTCCTGCATAATGTTAGCATAAATGGTTATGCCACCAGTGGAGCGATGCACGATATTTGCTCAAAACACCCACAAAAAAAGCAAAAAAAAACCTTGACCTGTCAGTGTGTTTGAGAGCCTGAGATTCTTCCATCGACAAGGAAAACACTATGTATATGCAGAAAATAACCTCTCATACATCAGCTCTACGTGTAGGTGGTGGCTGACCTTTGTCACCATTTAGAACAGTGAGCACTGCCAGCTGTAGGGTAAAACTAATTGATCACATTTAGTCCTCTTCAATTTAGTGTCATCTCCTCATCTTTCTTATCAGGTCCACTGTGGTTAAAGTCAAACTGAAGATGGGTGATCAGCCCCCAAGGAGTCCCAAGATAAAAGACACATGATGAAAATCTGTTACACAAAATGTTATCTTTTCATGTGAAATATTGGATACCTCCATGTCTTCAGAACTCTAAAAATCCTTCAAATGATACAATCAGAGAAGGAAAAATCTATATTTGGTTGCTCAGTGCTCAAGGCTTATATGTCTACATTCAGCCCATTTCATCTCCAGGAGTCAAAAGCCACAAAGTTTGGGAACCATCACTTTAGATAAGACTGCATCCTCATGTTGAATATGGGTGGGTTGGCTCCTCTGTGTTATCCATGCCAGATTTATCAGTTGTCATTACAGCTGATTGTAATGTGGCATTACATCATTAGCCCAAACAATGTCACTTAGTCTGATTGCCTTGAAACCTTCAAATTGGTTGTTTATATGACTCCTGAGGATTTAAATTAATTCCTTAGAGGCCAAAACCAAAACCACAACCACTGCATGCCTATCCCCAACTCTTACCCAAACCCTAACCAAAGCAGGACTTTAATTTTAACCAAAAGCCAAGATTTAATCCCAAAATATGTAGATGGTTAAGTTGTGGAACCAGCTTTTTGTCTTCAGACGGGAGAAGAGTCAATGTATTGCAGAATGTGCTGATGCCAAAGTCTCACAGTATGCTAAATTACAACTGGCAGGCAGCTCTAACAACACGAGATGAAGGACAAAGAAATAAAGAGCGTGAGATTAAAGAGAGACGTAAAATTGACAATATACAAATGTCTGTATTTGCTCATTCATCCCATCCATCCGCCTCTACTGTACATGAAACACACATAAAAGCACACACATCACATGATTGCAGGGAGGAGTTGCAGACAAAGAAAAACTAAAGATCAACAACCACAGCTTTCTGTCCGTGTGTGTGTGCGTCTCACGTTGACGTCTTCGAGCACAGTCAGACATTTGGGGTGGGGTTCAGGTTTGAGGTTTTTGTCGGCTGGCAGAGACTGAGTGCCTAATGAGGGTGGCAGTAAAAGTAGCTCCATGCCTGGCTGTCAGCGCTGAGGTGGCACAATGCTAACGAAGCTGAACGCTCCACCAGTCTGTGCTCACTCTGCTGCTGAGCTCGGCCTGTCTCACAATATTAGATCCACAAAATGCTCGGATGCTCTCACACCTCAGTGCTTTACTCATTCTTCATTAGTGGGAAGGCTGCATTTGACTCCATATTTTATATTCAGCAAAAAAGTTGCGATGGATGTGTATTTTAACCAAACCAATACCCTTTCTATCCACAATGAAATGTAGACTTCTTAATTTGACAGTTTATATCCATTTTAAAAAGCGAATGTGAAATGTGATATCCATGCAAGCAGTGTGTATTCTGACTCTACTATAATATTCAGGATGCCGTCTATCAGTAAAAATGTATGTAAAAGATCATAAAAAAATGTGAGTTGATTAATTAGTATGTCAATCATCAGAAAGTTGTGATTCATTGCAAAGATGCCCAATATTCCTGGGTTCCAGTGTCTCTATTGTGTGGATTTGCTGCTTTTTTGGTCTTATTTAAAATAGTTTTTAGTCTAGCTTATACTTAACTTTATTATCTTAATTTTGTTTTGTTTTTATTATAGATTTTAAATCTCTTTAAAAATTACATTTCATCATTTTTATTTTCTCTCGTGCATTGTTCTCAAATTCTTACATTGTCCTATTATCTAATCGTCTGTGAAGCACTCTGAACTGCACTAACCTATATGAAAGGCCTCTCAAAAAAAGTTTGTGTAATAATAATATCATAATAATATAGAAAGAACAGTTTCAGTGATTAAATGTAAAATAAAAAGAAATGTAACCAAAAGCCAGATTAGTTTATTTTATTATAATCCAAGACTAGTGCTGTTTGTGGTCTTTTTAACAGCAACGCTTTATGTTTTTATTTTTAAAATCAATGGGTTATTGACCTAGAAATCAACATTGTATATTACAAGATATATTATATTGTGTTACTAAATAAAGATATGCAAATATGTCCTTTACGTTTTTTTGGCATCAAATTAAAAACGCCTTTGTTCCCATCCATCCATCCATCGGATGAATCCATCCTGTTCTTATGCAAGCCAACTGTGTCTTGGATTGTGTGTTATGTTCATGATTTCCAGATTAAGTTCATTCTCCTGCCCTTTAATATCTGGTACATAATGGTGTGCGTGTAAAACTATATTCAAATATTACCTATATATTATTCCTTTATTCAAAATAAACCTGCTGACTGCATGAGATTTGACTTGGTTTCAGTATTTTTCATAAATCAAATGATTATTTAATTTAATAGTAATCTGCCTTATTCTGAAAATGATATCTACACAATTCATCAAGTGAAACAATGCAGATATTTATTTTACCGATGTTTTTCATTAATTTTAAGATAAATATGATTATACAAGTACATTAACCTTAAAATATTATACATTTAATTAAAAACAATTAGTCTACTAATCAAATAACTGATCATCTGAACGGTAATCGGTGACAATAATAGTGGATAAGTCATGTGCCAAGTAAAGAAAAACATTTGCTGAAGTATCTTGTGAAATGTGAGGATTTGTCTGCTTCTTTAACGTTTGTATCGCTTTGAAATGAGTGATTTTAGGGTTTTGGACCATTGGTAAGTCAAAATCAGCAACTTGAAGACATCACTTTGGGATCAGAGGGCAGGCATTTGCCATTATTTCTGACACTCTGTCGAGTAAACAATTAGTTCATTTGGTCCCCAAAAATTCACAATAGATAAACCGACATTGAAAATAAGTAGTTGTGGTCTTTGTGTGTGTGTAGGTGCATGTACTTTGGAGCATGTGGTGCCTCAGTGTAACACAGCTGAACCACCAACAGGAGAAGATGACGAATGGTTACACTTCAGTGATCTGCTCTGCATGAAGGTGTACCTCTTTGAAAGTAGAAGGAACCAGTGTGACCATGAACGTGCCAAGACATCCAAACTAGACTTTGGTTTTCGGTCAGATTGTAGTTTTCTTTCGATATTTCTTTTGTCAAAATGTGGATTTTGTGTTAAAGCTGCTAAAAAACTCACACATTACTGAGCCACATTACTCATAAAAAATGATTCTTTTAAAACGTTGAATGTATATCAACAACATACACAAGAAACAAATTCACCACATCCTCCGCCATCTTTGCTGTTCAAGAAGTTCTGAAATGCAGCTTTTGAATTTGCAGATGCAAATATTTCTTTGTCAGCATACCTTTTCACAAATAACACATACCCTGATGCTAACATCATATCTTAAAAGATATGCTACAATTTCTGTCTGATTTTTCTAGTTTTGGTTTTCATTCTAATCTGGAGTAATAATATCTTTGGCTTGTTTACAACCAGCCTTGGCTGACGGCCTGTTTTTTCTTGCCCCATCTGTCTCCGCTGTAGCAATGTACTGATCTCGGTGAGTGCAATGTTATCGTACTCAAAAATTACTATGAAAATAAAACTCAACTTGTAACAAAACATAATTATCCTTTAAGTTTTTTTTGAGATGTTATGGTGAACCAGTTTTCCCTCATAAATATACAACATTAAGCAGTGAGGTGCTGCAGAATCTGATCAGATCATCCTCTTATTTGGGGAAATGTAAGGATGTATTTTCAATCATGTACTGACACAGACGTACGTATGCGCAGCTGCAGCGTGATCCGTGACGCAGACTCTGCCATGTGGTAGAAAAAACAGCTTCCCAATGTCACGCAGCTACCTGACAGACTGCTGAATCACTGCCAGCAGGGACAGCACGGACACGCACTCGTTCTCTCGTACACCAGCAAAATAAACACCCGTCTCTATCTGCACAGTCTCTCTCTCACTCTCATGTCCCCTGGTGTCACTGTCTGTCGTTTCACCTTCCCCGTCTCACTGTGTGCAGACATACGGCAACCTTCCCTACAGTCTCAACAGACAGCAGAAGGTCGGCCCTGGCTCTCCGTAAACCTCCGACTGCTCCATCTGCCTGCATTCACCTCTGAATGCCCCATTGAATATATTTTACATTTCTCTTTTGTGTTTCTGTACTCTCTTTTATTCTGTTTCTACTTTTCGTGACATGTTTTGGATTGCAGGAAGCCAGACCAAATGAAAATAAATGTTTCACAAGATAAAAATACTGAGAGCCTTTTTGTCCTGATTTCGGAATTACGTTTATCAGGACAACATAATTAAACATAATTTCTCTGAGACAGGGTTAAAAAAAATGTTATGGACAAAAAAAGGAGTCAATGATTTCCTTAGATAAAACCCTGCACTGACTGTCTTTGAGGAGACAGCCTGTAGCCAGATCGACAAAGAAGACAGAGATTACATAGACTAGATTTTGATTCCCTACAGCTCCGCTCTGCGCTCAAAGCTGACTTTGCACTGTCATTCATCTGCCCAGAGGTGGAAGACAGAGATGGAGAGCGACAGAGAGAGAGACAAGCAGACAAGGACAAAAAAGAAGCATGACACACCCCGAGCAATTCACCCTGTACATCTCCCATTGACAGCTGAAATACAGGTGCTGATCATGTATGAAATGCACAAAGCAGCTGGTATACAAAGGGCCTTTAGTGTGTGTGTGTGTGTGTGTAGGGCTGACTGCCAGTCTTGTGTGGTTTAAAAGGAGTGTCTCTGTATACAGTAAGTCTGTTTAGATCAGTGGAGAGCGTGTCTTCCATCAGACAGCTGGAGAAAAGACAGAAGCTTTAAAACTGCTCTCGCAGAGATGAACAACAACACTAAAATCATTAATAACATTTATCTGCCTTCAGTTCACTGTTCTGTAAAACGTTCTCAATCACACTGAGACATAAGCGTTGAGAAAGTGCATGCCTGTACAGTGTACAGTATGTTAGCAGACAGCCCAAAGCCAGATATCAGACAGCTAAGGAGATCACACCAAAAGGCTTTTCATTAATGAAGTACACTTTCTACACGTGTCAGCCATCTTTTTAGATCTCTTCCTTCCTCTTTCTCTGACATATTACTGCAGGAACAAAGATGAATCAATACAGTGGCAAAACATCAGCTGATCAATTAATTAGTCTAAGAACAGAAAATGAATCAGCAACATTTCTGATATTCAATTATAAGTTTCAGCCATTGAATTGCTTCTCAAACATGAGGACGTGTTGTCTTCTGTTAAATGTTTAAATTCCTTTAGAGCAATTGGAAGACATTCCATTGGGACGGACATTTTTCACTATTTTCTGACATTTTATAGACTAAACAATGAAATCTGTTTAATTGTTGATGAATCTGTCTGGTATATGTTAGATTTCAAGCCAGATCATCTGTATAAACAGCAAACTGTCCTTCACCATTACATATCATTTTTTATTTGTTTCTGTTTACAGGCAGTGTTTTTCACCAAAATGCATCGTGTGCATCCGTAACATTTGAAAACCTGCCTTGTTGACATTCACGTTTGCTAACTAGCAGTGCATTGCTATGCTTCTTAGTGTTACCACCACGAAATAGAATGAAACCACTGGTGGAATGTAACTAAGTACTTTTACTCAAGTACTGTACCGAAGTACAATTGTAAGATACTTGTACTTGACTTTTGTGTTACTTTTTACTCCATTACATTTGCTTGATAGCTTTAGTTACTAGTTACTTTGCAGATTTACATTATTAATACAAAATACAAATCAACTAGTAAATGATGATATATTGTTGAAAGTAGCCTGACCTTTACCCGCTGCAACGCTGAAGTAGTCTACACATTAATGCATCACTAATTATAATCCAGTAATACAACATATATTTTTCTGATCTGGGCCATTACTGTTGACACTGTATGCATATGCAGCTAACGCTTGTGGACTTTTACAATCAAACAATTGCTCCGTACCATTGCTAGTGATCAAAAACTTCACAGGGTACTTTGATGTAAACTAGACATGCAAAAGGAAAGACATTGTACAACAACTGCCAACAACAACTATGTGTTAAAGGCAGTGTGTTTGTTCCAGACAAACATACATTGTAAGGAGTATTATAAATGCAGAATAACATCCTGTTTCTCCTGACAGTTAACAAGAAGCAGAGTGACATTTCATTACTGGGGCTGACACAGTGACAACATGGCCCACACACACACACACACACACACACACACACAAACACACAGACGCACAGACATCCTTGATCTTACAGTAGACAGATGCTGCAGCCCGCCAGCACCATGTTGTGCGGTAAAAGATACAGATCGAGTAACAGATGCCTGTGGAACACAGGAGTGAATACAGCAGAAAAAGTGAGAAAGAGAAGCAGATATTAGACTGCTACTTAACATGCTGTGTGTGGAGGTGGAGGTGATCAGTATCAGTTCAGCATCAGAAAACTGTGAGAAAACATCTAATGTCTCTGCCAGATTAAGTATGTGTGCACAAGTGTTACTCCGCAGACACTCTGCACGTTACTCCACATCTTACTAAGCAGATTTCTGATGAAAGTGCAATGCTCAGAACTCTTCTTCTGCACTCCCATTACACTACACCACTCTCATAGATGAATGAAACACACACACACACACACACACAGAGGAACAGCCCGGCTCTGTGCTGGACGTTTTACTCCCCTCCAGTTAGGAAGTGGCTCTTTATCACTTCTCTCTCAGTCCTCCCTCCTTTGCAGCAGACCTGATTAATGGCTAAAACTATTAACAAATCAGTCTGGCCCTCTTCTCTCGACAGATTTATAGAAACTCTCTGGATGCTTTGTGAATCCTAACTGGGTGCTTTGGTCAACTATACACTTGAGCGGACATCAGTGTCTGCGGGTTACAACTGTTAATTTCATAACAGTCCCTATTTAATAGCCTAAGAATTTCTATAATGCCCCGTGAAATAAAGGGCTGATGGAAAACTTGATTTAACGTGGTATCGGACTCTGATCTGTTTGCCATCATGACGCCATCAGTGAATGATAAGGGAATTGTGATTTGACTGTAAAGGCTTCACCTCTACTAGCATGGATGTTGAGAAATAGATTAATTTGGGACCTTGAATGTAGTGGAAACACTCAACATGTATGTTTTCTTGAGCTTGTTTTTTGTTATTTTGTGCATAAAAGACCACAGGTAAAATGCCATGAATTGTGAAAAAGAGAAGAGGCGATGAAAGCTGACTAACACACATTGTTCTTGACGTTGTGGTGCCTGTTTCTGTTCCTTCTACGGTCAACAAAACTTCCAACAACCAAAAAGTAAGGAATAAAAAGAGCCGAGGTGCATGTAACCATATGGCACTGTCATCACAGCAGCTGTGAAAATCACCACAGGGCACAAGTGGATCAGATGAGTCAAATGCATTCAAGTGATTCATCAGACCAGGCCACCTTCTTCCATTGCTCCGTGGTCAACAGACTGCGATGCACTGTGTGTTCTGACACCTTTCTATCAGAACCAGCCTTCACTTTTTCAACAGTTTGAGCTTCAGTAGCTCTTCTGTCGGATCGGACCACACAGGACAGCGCATCATTGAGCCATGGCCGCCCACGACCCTGTTGCCTGTTCACCGGTAACAAGATAATCAAGGTTCTTTACTTCACCTGTAAGTGGCCAAAATGTTGATAATGGCAGATGTGAATGCCTATGCTAATCAATGTCATGTGTAAATTCAATTAAACTAAACTACATTACACATGTAAGCACCATCTAATTGCAAGATATTGATATGTATTAAAAGGGCCAAATAGTATTTATAGGCTCACATTTCTAAAAGCACAGCTGATAATGTTTCCTAAGGAAGTGTTGAGTTACGGTGGGGAGAGGACTGTTACCTCTTTAGGGCTCTCCAGACTTCTAAAGTGCATCTGGGCTGCCAGCACCATGAGCTCGCTCCATTGCTGGAGTTTCCATTTCTAACATGTGACCAAACTGATAATGTGTTTTGAATGTTTGCCTGCAACCGATGCGTAGTGGCCAATCTCTCTCGGGGGACAGCTTGTTTTGTTTGGGAGAACGGTGGCGATGCATGTGCTCCGTGTCACGACCGCAGGAACATATGACACACATGATCACAGAAGGGAAAAGGCAAAATACAGAGCGGCGCATTATTGCTACAGGCCGCCACTGTTTGGAGGACCCGAGGTCTATGTAAACAAGAGAGATATTTGTTCAATGGAACAACTCAACCACTGCTCAATAGGAAATAATCTGCTGGCAAAACAAAGAATAGACTTGGCTGGACAAAAGAACAGCGTTCGATTACAGTTTGTAAGCTTCTACATGTGATCATCATTTCATATGTGAAATACAATATATATTTTAGAGGGATGATGATGATGAATATGTCACGCTAAAGCTCCCAGAATGTACAGAAATGAAGTGACACCATAGGTGCCACCTACCACTGTAGGTGATAAGAACTACCACCTGACAACAGATAGACAGTGAATCCATCACGTTTCGACAGGCCTTTGGTGGTGAACTCATTTCCTAGCAACCGCAGCTATCTGCATCTGTCTGCATGGTGAGGAGCAGCTTGAATTACTGACTGAGTGAGTTTGAATAGACTTCACCTTTCATCATTTTTTAGATACCATAATTCACAATTCATTCTCACTCTGGATGGCCAAGGGATTTGGGGGGAAATATGCTTATTTACTTTGTCGCCAAGAGTTGTACTGTACCACTGTGTCTCAGCTGGTTGACTGATGACTTTATGGCAACTACAAGACTCCAGGAAGTCACTACTTCTCGCCAAAAAAAAAAGTCTGGCACAAACCGCAGATAAAATATGCACAACTTGTTGTTCGTGTACATCGGTTCTTCTACAGATTAAACAAACAAGATACATTCAGTTAATTAGTGAGCTGATTTTTATCACTTTTGGACAGACACAGGCTACTTGTTTCCCCCCTTTCCAGTCTTTATGCTAAGCTAAGCTAATCGGCTGCTGGTGGTAGCGTCATATTTACCAACTTTCTCAACAAGAAAGAGTGCATTTTCAAAAATGAACGAAATGAAAAATTAAACAACAGAATTTACCCAGGTAATCTGTGATTTCAGGAGTTGTAGCTACAGCTAGATATATGACTGTGCTGCTCAGTGCATAGTTTCCAACCATTCATGAGTCACGATAAACTGACCTGCTGATAAATGTTTAAACATTCACAACATTGTCAAGTGGAGCAGGATCTTACCATCAAAGTGATGTGTCAATACTGTGGTGACTTGAGTGAATGCCACATCCTGGAAAACAAGAGTCTGCCACACGTCCAACAGCCTTTACCACCACGCGCACACACACACACACACAGTCGATTAAAGCACTCTTACCATCTCCATCTTCAATTTCCTGATCTTTTCATCCAAACTCTTCATCCCCGTCTCCTTGCTGGTGTCGTGCGCGGTGCTCAGCTTGGCGTCTCCCCTGAGCGAGGACGCGTCTTCCCGCATCCACCTGAGCAAACCCTCGGGGGTCTTCCGGCCAATTTTCACCTCTACGTCTTTCAGATCTGGGATGGTCTCGCTGGCGGTGCCTTCGTCCATCGCGGTGGCGTGCTTAAACCGAAAAGATCCGCAGGACAAAGATTACGTCCTTTTCGTTTTTTTGTTGAAATTGTTGCTGCGAGAGTCACTTGCTTTAGGATTGTCTGGCATCCTATGCGACTCCAGCTGAGTTAGACTGCGCCAGCAAAGAACAACAATCTGACAGCATCAACACAACAACATATGGTTATTCCTGCAGAATACTGCTTAGAGGAATAAGTATTTTTGCTGCGTTACCATCTGGTATCAAATTGATGAAGCCCGTATATTTAACCAAACTGAAAGCAGAAAGAAATCTTTATTTCCCGTGGCTTGTTGTCTGGCTCCTCCACAGCCCGGTGTGCGTGTGCGTGTGCGCTGTGTGCTCGCTGCAGGCCGGTGGAGGCTGGTGTGTCTTGTTGGAGATCCTTAAACTGAGCTACATTGCGCAGATTCCACCTGCATGATGACAGCGACCAGCAGCCGCAGAGTGAGAGGAGACCCCAGACTGTCAAGCGCCCACAACGGCATCACGCAGCTTCCGGTGTGACTTTCCAAAATAAAACATGCGTAAAGGAACACGTTGGGTTTGAGTGTTGTAAACTACCAAAATAAAATGAACAGCTCTCCCGTCTGATCTGAACATTTACAGAGTTCAGTTTAGTAAGGAAGTTAATACAACAATGTAAAAATATGGAGATAATTTTGTTCCATTATCAAACAGTCAAAAAAAGTGGTTGAGAGAGAAACTTTCCCCACTTTTGCTTTCAAACTCTAAACTTTTGCTTTCAAACTCTAAACTTTTGCT
>JAVQJD010036073.1:0-20075 GCA_036023655.1 Nannoperca australis
AATCGGACAACACTGACTCAGGTGAAGTGGATCTTAAGTCCATGTGAGATATGGTGAACTCATGTAGTGCCTGTGTAAATTCAGGAATGGGTGAGTCAGCCGAAAGAGGTCTAAATTCATCATTGGATGCAGTTGAACCAGGAGATGCTGCTCTATCCTCAAAGAGCCAGGGGATACCTAAATCTGTCTCTAAATCGTCATCTGAATTTACTGATTCAGGTGATGTGGATCTGTATCTTACTCCTAACATAGTGGGTGCACTCATGGTGTACTGGGGTAGTGGGGAGTCAGGAGACAAACATCTAAGATCAAAGTCAGACAACCATGATTGACAGGATTCTGCTCTGTCCTCAAATTCAAACATCTGTGAAATCAAAGGAGCATATTCTATTTGTGAAACCTCTGATTCAGGTGACAATGACCTGTAAGCATTAAACTCGGGACATATCTCTAGCAAAGCCCGTCTGAAGTCAGGTACAGGGGAATCAGGAGAAAGTCCTCTGTTTTTACTTAGAGATGCTAAGGACTCAGGAGTTGAAGGTCGGTCTTCTATGATCATTGGGAAATATAACTCAATTTCCATGTCCAAATTGGACAACACTGACTCAGGTGAAGTGGATCTTAAGTCCATGTGAGATATGGTGCACTCATGTAGTGCCTGTGTAAATTCAGGAATGGGTGAGTCAGGCGAAAGAGGTCTAAATTCATCACTGGATGCTGTTGAACCAGGAGATGCTGCTCTGTCCTCAAAAAGCCAGGGGATACATAAATCTGTCACTTCCCAATCTGACAACACTGACTCAGGTGAAGAGGACCTATATTCTATGTATGAGTCTAAGGACTCTTGTAGCACCTTTTTAAACTCTGGAATTGGGCAGTCTGGTGAAAGAGCTCTAAATGTATTCACAGTGCCAGTTGATTCAAGAGAGGATGATCTGAAATTTGACATTAACATGAGTGATGTAGGTGAGAAAGGCCTATACTCTGATCCAGAATCAGGTGAAAGAGGTTTCTCTTCAACTTCTACATCAACTTTCTCTTCAAGTTCTAATGACTCAAGAGAATCTGATCTATCTTCAGTATAAGGTTGGAAATCAATCAAAGCTGCATACTTACCATCCAATGCAGCTGATTTAGGAGATGCTGACTTAAACCCAACAAACGATGGAAAACGTTCGACTGCTCTTTCCATGAATTGAGGTACAGGTGAATCAAGTGACGGGGCCCGGCATTCATCTCTGGATGCCACTGAATCAGGTGATGGAGGTCTACAATCATCAGATACTGATGCAAATGATCCATGTTTATACCGTATATCTGGATAAACAACTGACTCAGGTGATGTAGATCTGTATTCAGCAGTTGAAATAGTTAAAGCCTGTCTGAATTCAGGTATGGGTGAATCAGGTGAAAATGCCCTGAACTCATTTTCAGAATCGGGTGTGAAGGATCTCCCATGCATGGGTGATTCTATATATTGCCTAAACTGTAGTAGAGGAGAATCTGCAGATGAAGTCCTAAACTTATTAAGTGATATTGTTGAATCAGGAGATGATGTTCTTAATTCTGTTGTTATCATAAGTGACTGAGGGGACAAAGGCCTATATTCTGTCATTGATTCTGGTGAGAGCATCCTCATGTTAATTTCTAATGTCACTGAATCAGGAGTATCTTGTCTGTCTTTAATGCCAAATTCTGAAGGAAAGAATTCTGATGAATGCACAAGATCTGAGGCACCGGATTCAGGTGAGGATGATCCACCAAATAAAGCAAGAGAGTTCTGTAACTCTGACCTAAAGTCAGGCACTGGTGAGTCATGAGTGAGAAGCCTATGTTTGCTCAGTGATCCTTCTGATTCAAAGGATGATAACCTTGACTTTGTAGATGAAACAGTAACATCAAATTGCTCAATTTGATCTGTATTTGGCAGAGGTTTAGAAGGTGGTGCCCTGTGATGTTCCACTGTAGCTTCAGGAAGTGAGACAGAACATTGGCTAATGGATGAATCTGGACTGAAAGGCCTATATTTGTCCACAGAGTTGCCTGTCTCCTGGGTATCAGACCTTAGAATGCTCAGTAACTTCAAGGCCTCAGGTGAGAGAGGTCTATATTCTGCCTCAGAGTCAGGTGACATTGGCCTATGTGTCTCTTCTGCATCTGAATCAAGAGGAACATATTTGTGCATTGCTTGTAGAACATCTGCATCAGATAAATCTGAAATGTCCAACTTCCCACCATCCTTTAACTCTCTCTCTTTTACATCTGAATCCTCCAGAACATACTCAATTCTTGTTCCAGTGTACTCAAAAGCACCGGTTTTACTGCAAAAGGTCTCCCCTACATAGTGAGGATCACGTATTTGAGAAATGAGCTTCCAAAGTTCAGCATCATAAACAAGTCTATATACTGGCACCTGTATTGTCTTTAGAGGTAATGTTTGACATGTATGACTACTACCACCCAATGGTCTCTCTGTGGTCTCCGATATTTGGGAGTCCGGTGAGTGAGGTCTCTGCTCGCAAATACTTATGTCAGTACTTGATTGTCTATCTTCAACATCAGAATCTACTGAATATGGAGAAAGAAAAGATGATCTATGAGCAATAACTGAAGTGGATTCAATCAACTCTGTTTTGAATTCTGGTATTGGTGAGTCACCTCTGTAGTCAACTTCAGAAACTACTGAATCAAGCGAGGATGGTCTCACTTGAGAAGACAGTTGTGACAGAGACATAGCCCCATATTCTAAATCTGAACAAACTAAAACAGGTGACAAGGATCTTTCAAGTGTGCGTTGAACAAAACATTCTGGAAAAGCCTGTTCAAACACAGGAATAGGCGACTCATGTGAAAGTGGCCTGTTATTATCAACGGAATCTGGGGATGATGGCCTGTTCTCAGTGAGTAATAATGACGATGAAACAGAAACACATTCTAAAGACTGATCCAATCTAGCAATTATAACTGATTCCGGTAAAGACAATTTCAACTCAGGAATGGGTGAGTCAGGTGAATGTGCCCTATATTTGTTTTCAGATGCTACTGAATCAGGAGATGCTGGTTGGTCCTCAAAAAGAAATGAAATGTTTGAATCAGTCCCCATATTCAGATCTGACATTACTGACTTTGTTGACACTAATCTGTGATAAACTTGAGAGGGTCTAGAGAAAGAGGCAACGTACTGAGGAATAGGGGAATCTGGCGTTAAAGCTCTCTGACTATCTACAGATCTTCCTGAGTGGGGGGAATCTGGTCTAAGTGTGTCCAACACCAACAGTGATTGTGGTGATATTGGTCTATATTCTGCTTCAGAATCTGGTGAAAGTGATCTTTGGTAATTTTCTAATTGCAAAGGAGTAGCGTCATCTTCAACTGTTAAATTTGACTTTGTCTGATAAGAATCTGTGCTTGTTCCAGCAAACTGAGACACTGTTTTACTCATGAAGGTTTCTCCTACATACTGTGGGTCCCGAATTTGAGAGATGAGTTTCCACAGTTCTGCATCATATGCCAAACTGTTGATTGGCACTGAACATTCTGTTAAAGATAAAGGTACATGATGCCCTCCAGGTAATTGCTGATCTTCAGGGATATTTGTAGTAAATGCAGATGACAACGGTAGATCGTTAGATGCAGTTTCTGGAGACAAAAGGGGTGACAGAGCTTTATCAGATCCTTGTGTCTCTTCATATGTTTTAGTTAAAAACTCTGATGATTTTTGTTGATATTTTGTAACATTTTTCACAGGCTCATAATCAGTTTTGACTGATTTCTGAGATTTGTTCTTTCTTGCAGATTTTATCTTGTCATGATTGTGCAATTCCTCTGAGTTTGCTTCATGGAACAGCTCATGAGATAGTACTTTTGTAATTACATCAGTTGACAAGACGTCAAGTTCTGTTGGTGCTGTGACAACGTTTTGGTTAGACTGACTACCATCAGGTACTAGTGATTGTATCTTGGGAGCTTCTGTTTCATTATGTTTCATTTGATTTTCTTCTACAGATTTGGCCAAAATACATGCAGAATTGTTTGACTTTTCTTGATCAACATCCATATTTGTTTTTGTTTCGGACTGCTTTTTAGCATATGCTACTACAAAAACTGTGGGTCCTGTCGCTTCAAGTGTTATGTCTTCCTCAAGAGTTAAACCAGTTACAGGATTAGGCAAGGACCCATAATCACTTACAGATCCACTAGAATCAGGAGATAAAGGCCTATTCTCAAAATATGATAGCAATGGCATGGCTTCATATTCTGTATCTGACAACACAGATTCTGGTGATGATGAATTATAACTTATAGTAACAGCATGATGCACAGATGATGTGTATTGTGCTATGGGAGAATCTGAAGACACATACTCATTGAATGTTTCTGATTCAGGAGAGGATGCTCTAATTTCTAACATAACTGACATTGGTGACACTGGTCTGTCATTAGGCACGTACTCTGGTAAATTAAGTCTTTCCTTGATATCAGACAAAGATATAACAACCCAATCTTCATCATACTCAGATCCTGATTCCACTGGTGCTGGTAGTTTTTTATTTGTACCAGATACTGATGGTTCAAGTAATTTTGTTCTATGATCATCAGGTATGGAATCACATGCTACCTCTGCAGATTCAATTGATTCAGGGGAGGGGGATCTATGTTCAATGACAGGTAAAACCGATTCAAATTCATCTCCAGATGCAAGTGAACCAGGTGATGAAGCTCTATCTTTATGGTTAAGTGATGCTGGAGACATAGAGCCATAGTCTACATCTGAGCATACT
Source organism: Nannoperca australis (assembly GCA_036023655.1). Taxonomy (NCBI): domain Eukaryota; kingdom Metazoa; phylum Chordata; class Actinopteri; order Centrarchiformes; family Percichthyidae; genus Nannoperca; species Nannoperca australis. The sequence goes on from JAVQJD010036073.1 coordinate 4,782, forward strand.
GATTCAGATGAAATAGATCTCTCCCCTATAATGACAATAGCTGAATCTGGCCAGTTGTGACTGAATTCAGGTATAAGTGAATCAGGTGACAATGCTTTATATTTGTTTACAGATGCTACAGATTCTGGGGATGTTGGCCTGTCTAACAAAAGGTCTGTTTCAAATTCCATATCTGATGACACTGACTGAGGGGATCTACACTGACAAGTTGTAAAAGACTCCCAGACTTGTCTAAATTCTGGGATAGGGGAATCTGGTGGGAGCCGACAATGAGTGATGGTTTCAGGAGATGGTGGTCTCATCTCATGGAAATCAGGAGACAATGTCACATGGTCAGAGGATGTAAAACAACACTGCATGGTTTCTAAAATGACAGACTCAGGTGACGATGCTCTGTCTTCGATGTTGAAGGTTAATGATTGAGGTGAGGTGGATCTCTCATAAGTATAATCACTGTCTAGTAATACTGGTGTTCCAAATGGTGTTTTGTTTGAAACCATTGGTGTTAATGGCCTTTCCTCTGCTTCTAGTGTAAACAGCATAGACATGTCTCCTGGCGCACTCAGTAATGGTTGCCCCTGGGGAGCAGCCACAACATCATCAGTTTCCCAGGGAAAAACAAAAGGTGGTAGAGGAGACAAGGGCCTAAACTGAGGTATTGGAGAATCAGGCACAAGAATATTTAGCTCATTTACTGATGTCACTGATTCAGGTGATGAGGCCCTACTTTCTCTCAGTAATATTGCTGTGTCAGTCACACATTCAGGTGACGATGATATATCATGCACTAAGTTATGAAGTTCACAAATTGTTTCAGAAGTGGATTCTGGTAAGCAGTCTCTATATCTGGATGCTTCAATCTCAGGTGTAGACTCTACAGAGACCACAACCTCATGTTCAGGTTCATTCTGTCTGAATGACAGTGATTTCTCAAAGCTGTACTCAGCTCCTGGTATAACCGACATAGCATTATCTATTTTCTCAAAAGTTGAGTCATGTGACACCTGAATACAGCTGGTTGAGCTCATGAGTTCTGGTTTTTGAGACATTAAACTTGGAATGCTACAAGCGTCATCAGAGAGATGTGCAAATACCTGACTGGCAGTACCCTGTGTGTGATTTATGCCATGGATGAATTTGACACTAAGGTCACTTGATATTGAGGCCTGATGAACATCAATCTCAAGCATAGAGTTTGTAACATCTTCATCAGCGTTTGTGTCAGCTCCCTTAACCTCATATTTCCTGACTCCAGCTTGAATTGCGTCTTCAGGGGATGGGTTCATAGGCACCACAAACACATCCTCATTATTTGAATCCATCAGGTGAACATCATACCCATACAGAACTTTATATAGTCGTTGTGAAACTTCTTCCATGTGTCTTCTGTCTTGTAGGTTCTGCATGGATTCTGTTATTGCATTACCAGAACCAGAAGAAGGCACAGAAGTAGGCTGGGTAGGCTGAAGTCTTTGATCAGTTATCGGTTGTTGTGTAAAGCAAATCTTATCAGAGACCTCAGGGGTTTCCATAAGCTCCATAGACAGTTTCCTAAAGTCTTGCTCAGCTTGATCACATTCAATCAAACTATCTTCAAAATCAGTCATAGACAACGGTCGACTCTCACATACACCTGTTCGAGAGCTATTGGATGACTCTCGCCAAAGCAACGGTGACAAATAATGAGAATCATATTCAGAATGTGTGGTTTGTAGACACTCAGAATGGGTGGTTTGTAGACATTCCAAGCTCCAATCCTCTACCCCCTCTTCCCCTTCATATGCAGCAGCACCCCCATCTTCACATGGTTCAACAGTGGGGTAAGGAGGTGGGGTAATCTTAGCACCTAACATGGGTCCCTCTTTGTACATAGGGTCTATCACATGGGATCGAAGGTTGAAGGGAGAGGTGCAGTACAATGTGAAGATAGGACTTACTTGTTTTAAACTGCCTGTGTGTACCATGTCTGTCAATTCCTCATATACTCTCTGTGATGAGCTGTGAAAAACAGAATTTTTTAATATTTAGTCACTGGACGACTGTTGTGGTCAATAGATAAATAGACTAAATATACAGTATATCCCACAAAACACATACTTAAGCCTTGTAAATTTTAGCAGTAATGATCACCCAGTAGGGATTAAAGTCCAACTAAAATCAAAAAAGTATTTTTTGGATCAGAAATCTATGTCAGTGATTTTCAAACGAATTATTATTTATATGTATTATTTGGAAAGGAAGTAAAATGGTCTTGGAAGAAAAATCTGAAATGGTTATTTTGAGGAAGGACCATACCAATAAGCATCTAATTTGACCAATATTACCATATGCAGGTAGGTTTTTCAGCTATGTGCCACCGTGTTAGTTATAGATCCTGCAAACTAAAGTTTGCAGTTCATTTTGTCTCTGATAGAGATATCTCATTTAGCAAGCTATGGGACAGTGCGACACGTCTACATGCTTGTAAATAAAACAGCTATAAAGCTAATGTACATGTAGTCACATAAATTAAAATGTCTGCATAACTTACTAGGTAGTCTCCATTTCTTTTTGTAGTTTCTCTTTCTGGGCATTTCTAAGAAGGCCTGTTGCTGTGGATCCTGTGTCTACTCGTCCCGTTGTCTCGTGAAGTGATGACAAACTGGAGGACAGATCCTCTGCTGACACAATGGGTACCTCTTGTCCCGAGCCTGGACTCCTATGTGTGGCATCTGTACGCCTGCCTGGCCTGGGGCTGTCAATGTCTTCATGAAGGGCAAAGAATCCTGACAAAGGATATAGTGCAGGCACACAGAAAGAGTTGATATAACTGGTTGGTATGAATAATTTTAAATGTTATAATTAAAGCAATCAATTAGAACTTAAACCAACCAAATCATCAGCCTGCTTAAAGTTCACATTGGCTTGTGTACCTTCACTGTGATCCAGTGCTATGGTCCGCTCAATTTCTGCATAGGTATGTGATGATGTATCCTCCTGAGTGGACTTGTTTATCTTAGTTTCAATGAGGTGAACAATATCCATTCGGTTGATCTTAGTCAGTCTTTTAATCAGTGTTGTTTCTGTAACAACACAGAAAACAGACTTAAACTCAACTTTAATTATTGAATAACAGCTTCTATTGTGTACTTGTTTGAAAAGTAATCATTCTGAGAAATATATACCCTACTTTTCACTTACCTGTGGCATGCTTTCCCTCCCTCTCTGCCCATAGTTTCAAAAGGGCATGGCTTTGGTCTTGAAGTGAGTTGGGGTTTTCAATCCTTATCAGGTTGATCCGTTCCTCATTGAAGTCCAGTTCTCGTGCCAACTCTGTGAATAAAAATACATAATACTGATTATGATGATCTGACGATACATTTGAAATGTTTGGAATTTTGAGAGCCTGGCGTTAAATAAGGAATAATATATATTTTGAGTTTGATATCTTGATCACTGCTTTTAAGTTGTGACTCACCTGTCCAGCTGAAGCCCAAATGGTCAGCTATAATGGCCAACCGTTGTTCTTTTCTCTCTGCTTCATCCTGTGGATCTACTGTAAATACCACCAGACAGCCATGAGTGGTCAGAGCCACAAGGTATACCAAATCGAGACACATACACACTGGATATCAAACATCTTCACTGGCTTTCTTCTTCCTTTTGTAGCACTAACAGTTTGTTTGGTTACATTTTGATATCAAATTAAAGAATTGTAACCTAGAACAAGCACATAATGTGCCTGTGAATAAAGGTTGTGATAGATCTTGTAGTGATACTAAAGATAGAAATGTACATTTCAATCATTATTAAAACGGACTATTATATTATTGAATCTCTAAAATGCTGTAATCCTTAAGTTGTTTTCACAAGTTCCATAAAGCCTTTAAGTCAATCTTGAGAGTTTCAGCACACAGAAGGAAAGAGTGACATCATTACGAACACAAACACAGCTCAAGTGACACAGCCACATGGATTCTTCAACTACATTGGGACTTAACTACAAGAGACAGAGAGGCAGTACCTTCACAGCTACAGTGTACTAATGAGGCACAAGAGATAGAGAATAGCCCCTTAAATTGGGGGATACCTTGACTTTGGACTTTATCATCTGGGATTCTCTGCATCTGTGTCTCAACAGGGTCGTCCCACAGTGGTCTAATGGGAAAGACGTCTCCTGAGGGAGGGAACTGCATCTCAGGGAAAGTTTCTCTTTCTATGATTGATGGATCAATGAGACTGCACTCATCATCTGAGTTGGCAGACGCAGCCTCCTGTTCTTTCTCTGTCTCTGCCTGTGCCAACCTTGCCACAAGTTTTGCTGCTTCATTGCTTATCTCTTCAAAGAACTCAATGGACTGTTTGCATGACTCACTTTTCTCTTTAGTGGGTGTTGATAAATGAGATGAGTGACCACTTTTGCCTCGGACTGGCAATCTGGACTGGAAGCTTTTAGATTTTGTTGCCTCCGAACTCAAGGGGCGACCCTGGTCTTTTTTACCAGATGGCCGGGTAGACTCCCCCTCACAGAAACTCTTTGCTTTGGAAGATGGTGTCTTGGTTTTGATTTCCACAGAAGGACCTGCGTCTGTCTCAGATTTTCTCCTTGTATCCTTTTTTACAGGGACCTTAAGCTTTTTGTCTTGGGTAGATTCAGCACGTTTGACAGTAGAATCAGGCTTGAGAGTGCTAGCCTTGATGGGAATTCTAGATTTAGACTCAGAAGTGAAGGAGGCCTCTTTTTTAAGAGTGGCTGAAGAGGAGGTTGAATGAGATGGAGAGGGAATTGTGGATTTACCACGACCTTGAGGAACAGACCTAGCTTGTGTTTTGACTGTCTTTTTAACATGACCGGGAGCACTTTGTTTGGACTTGCCTGTTGGTTTGGGGACTTCTATCACTGACTGTGATTCCTCTGGAGAAGAATCAGAAGATTCTTGACCCTGCTCAGAGTAAACTGATCTTGTGACTGTAGTTTCTGCTGTGTGTACATTCGTTATCATTTGGTCAGGGGAACATGTGTCTAAATCTAAACATCTTTCATTTACATTTTTGTATGTTTTAGTCTCTTGACCTTCAGGGGATGTTTGATCTTTCTTTGAAGATTTTGTTGAAGCTGAAATGCCCATTTTAGGGATTTTAGATTTGGAGGCATCAGCTTTAGAGGCTGGCTGATCACCTTCAGGTGGGGACTGAAGCTGAGAATCTTTCTCATCTTCAGTTTTAACCTCTAGTGTTAGATTGAGACCAACTTCAGGTTCTGCTGCTGATCTCATATCTTCTTGTCTGTCCTCTTCTAAGAGTGGCTCCTCTAAAGGCTGTTCACCTATTTGGAAAAAAGCAAAGCCACCCCCTTCTTCCTCATAGCTCCTCTTAGTCATGTCAATAGCACCACTTCGGGTCATCTCAAAGAGCTTCCCTTCTTGGAATAGAAAAGGGTTGGGCTCACTCGTAGGTGTGCTCTCTTCTGTTGGTGTTCTACCAGGTGTTGTGTCTGGAGTTGCTTGCAGAGACTGACGGTCCACCACCAGATTCAATATCTTTTGTTCCTCCTCTTTGACACGCGCTGCAAAAGTGGCATCATCCTCCCGCAGGGCAGACCATGAGTCAGTGTCTACCCTTGCAGTGACACCTTTTGACTCAGTTCTGGGAGGTTCCAGTGCCTCCTCCTCCTCCTCTGTGTCATCATAGATACAGACCTCCGGTTTGAACTTTTCCTTTGTTTGACCGGTGGCAACAGTTGCACCGAGTCCAGCCTCAGATGCTCCTGTATGCACCTTTTGATCCCCTTTCACCTCATCTGTTACATTGCTAACTTGTTTTAGTGGGCCAGTAGATTGTGTCTGTAGATCATCATCTCCTTCATTTTCTTTTGACTTCCTTAAGCTCTCCTCCTTTTGCTCATCAGTCCTGTTTTCAGTGTTTGTTGTTACAGCAGCCTTTTGACCAGTGCTGTCTTTATCAGCTTTTGCAGATGGTGGGACTCTTTGTTCCTGTGCAGTTTCCAGTTTGGATTTTGAATGATGCTGGTCTGAGACAGAGTGAGGTCCCTCTGAAGTGACACTGGCTGTTGTTGTGTTCTTGACCTCTTTGCTGTACGATCCTGCATGCAAACCTGCTGAAAAAGGAGAGGGAGGTTGTACTTTAATATGGGGATCAACAAAAAGAACTATCTTTGAATCTTCAGCGGGTCTATTGAGCCCACATTCACTTTGTGAAAGCTTCTCACTTGTGGGCTCTAATGTTTCATAGCTGTCATCCCCTATTTTGGCTTCAGTTGAAGGAAACAAATCTTTTCTAGAGTTCTTTTTGCTCCTTGCGTCTTGTTCCATTTCATTAAATGTTTTTATTTTGGCTGCCATCTTAAACATCTCCTCCTCTGGAGTGATTTTTCTCTTAGCTTCATAGCTGTCTGATGTATCCTCTTCTTCTGGATCTTCAGGGATGACAGCCGATTTGGAAGGGACAGAAAGGAATGTATGGTCAGGGGGTTTGGGGCTTACCTCATAACTTACCTCTTCAGAACTAGGAGTATCAGGGGAGAGGGGACTCTTACCAGAACTTGTCATCTGAGATGTCTGCTCACAACTGTCATCATCAGCACTAGCCTCATGGTCTCGAAGCAGCCTACCACGCAAAGCATCTTGGGGGAATTCTGTAGCTTTGGAGGAATCTGGATGGCTAGAGGATTTACTAGGTGGACCTAGAGCTGACAGGAAGGATGGGTGGCTTTTTTGCTCTACAGGGCTGCTCTCTAAGGAGTCATGAGGGGGTGATTCTTTGGTTGGGCTAGGTTCAATAGAGTCTGGGGACTTTTGGGAGGAGTTTTCTTCCATGAGAGGACTACCATCTAGAGAGTCTCTGTGGCTTATTGTCAAAGAGTCATCGGCTAATGGGCTGAGAGCATCTGAGTCTTGTTTTAAAGGCAGTTCTAAGCTTTCATGACGTTGAGAAGAGGATCTAGAGGTTGGAGAACCAACTAAAGACAATGCTAGCTGATGATCAGGGCTCTCGTCATCGCTAAGAAAAGTTTCTACAGTCTCTGAAATTCTCTTTGTAAGCTTTTGAGGTTTAGATGGCTTAGACTCGCTCCTCCTAACAGATATGGACTCACTTGTAGTGTGGTCATCTGCAGCCTCGCTGGAAAAGACAGGGAGAGTCAATTCTGTAGACAGTTGGTCACCAGTGGTTCCTACACCAGAGCCTCCAGACTTCTCCTTGTCTTTACTTTCTATTTTGACTGTTGTGGCAGTTGCTGCTGCAGTTGTAGAGGTCTGTTGTCCAATTTTGGGAGAAAGACACAGACTTTCTGGGCTTGTGCCTGGAGTGGCTAGACCTTCATGTTTGTAACTGTCCTCAGAGCTCAGATGAGGGGTTCCATCTCCAGAACTGGCACTTAGTGAGTCTGCCACACCCTCATGTTTTAAGCTGTCAGAGCTATCGTCATGGCCACAATTTTCAAAGTCTACAGTTTCAGTTAGCTCTGAATGGGCAGCAGCAACTGACTTGGTTTCTTTCTCTCTGTCTTGCTGAGTGGTCTCTTTCTTGCGAGGTTTGGAATCCAAAGATACTTCTCGTTCTTGAGAGACACATGAAGTTATTGCTTTGGTCATGGTTTTTGACTGGATTGTTTCTGATTTTGTGGTTTTGTCTGATCTTGATGTAGTGGATGTTTTGAGCTCAAATAGACCAGACTTTCTCTTTGAGGGATCCTGCCCAGTTTGGAATGCTTGCATCAGCTCTTTAACTGACATGGTCTCCTCAAGTTTTTCAGATTCAGCTTTGGGGGATTTAGGGGGGCCCTGTTTTGATTTAGGGCTTCCTTTGGATTTTGGAGAGGGTTTGCCCATTACAGGCATTTGTGAAGACTTGCTTCCAGTGACCTTTTTGCTTTTTTGCTCTGCCTCTACTTTCTGTTGTAAGGCCTTGACTTTGTCCTTTATTGACCCAATGGGCGTTTCTTCAACCACTGGGGACATAGGTGATGCTGGGGCAGGGGCTGTAGGCACACTTAGAAGAGCACCTGCCTGTTTTGCTTCCTCTGCCTGCCCCTGGTCTTTTGCCTTCTTTCTGACTGGCTTTTTAACTTCACCAGCAGCTATTTTATCATGCACCTTGGTTGGAGTAGTTGCTTTTGAACCTTTGCGTAGTACAACATCAGTGAATCTTTCTTGGATGGCTGGCTCTTTTTTAGCTTTTATTTTGGAGCTTACTGGTGCATCCAGAAGGTATTCTTTAAGGTCACCACTGTCCTTTATGGCTTTGGGTCTGGGAGCCCCTCTGTTAGCTCTACTTTCACGTAGGACCGGCTCTTGAATTTCTAAGGCTGCCATGTTTTTGGCCTCCTCTATTTCACTGTCTGAGAGAAGAACCCACTCCTCAGTCATTCTGGCTTCTTTTGCTACTTCCTCTGCTGCCTCACCGTCATATGTTCCACTCCTCAGAATCTCACTGACTTTCTCTAGGTCCTCTTTGACTTTCTCTAAGTCCTTCTCCATTATTTCTAATGGCTCTCCAGAAACATCCTCAGTCCCCTTCTCTAGACCACACCCTCCTAAAGAAGGGGATTTGTCTGTGGAGTCTGCAGTCAAGATGGCAGTCATTTTGATCAAATCTTGTTTCATCTCTGACACGTCGGATAGGAGGTCTGGTTCTCGAATCAGTTCTGATTTCAGGACTGATGTCTCCGTCTCTTCATCTTCCATATGGAAGAAGAACAAGTAAGGAGTAAAGAAAATCAAAAATTCAAATGAAAGGAGACAGACATTGGAGAATGTGGTCAGGACAAGATTGGAACACACTGCAGGGATCATAGGACAACAAATTCACAATGGGTTCTACATCAGGGTATCAGAGGAATTGGGCTTAGCTTTCATGTCTCTGGGGAACTGTGGTAAAGCAAAGGCTAAATAATACAGATGGGAAATGATATGAGCAGGAAATAACTTGCTTATACACTCAGTGCATCCACACTCACAAGACAAAACTATAGAACAAAACTAAAATACATTTAGAAAAACTTGATATCAGCTATGAGTGAGACCGTGTAACCAAGAAACCAAGATGTACAATGGACAAAAGGGACAACAAAGGAAACAAAAAAACAACATAAAGACATCTCAAGATTGCTGGGATGCATGACAAATGTCAATGTGATAACAGGCAAAAATGGCTTGAAAACAACTCAGAATTCTAGTTGCATCTATCAAAGAAAGCCAGTGATAACTTATACAACATATGATGACTTGCTTTCACACATCCAAGGAGGAAAGATTATCTCTGGAACACTATTAACATCTTGCAGGGAGGGATACTATCCTAATTCCCTTAGCCATCCATTCAGCCTTATGCTGAATCTTATACACACCTTATAGTAAGCATTTGAAATTTAACTGAAATGAAAACTGAAATAACAAAAAACTATGCACAAAACTATAAGAAAATGGTGTTGTTAGGGAACATTCCAAAATCAGTACATCGACAAAAGAACAAATGAACTTTCATTAACAAGACATTACATATAATCGTTCAGACATACAAGCACATACATACACATTTATGTAAGGCAAGTTATTTCCATGCAAAGCAAAGGGAAGTGCTGATGGAAAGGTCCTAGTAAAAAAGTAAGTGGAGTGAATGGAAAGTTCAATGAACTTAAATCCTAGAATAGAGAATAAGAGGTTTTCATGCTCATGAACTGCTTATAAATATGTCTTCATTCAGTAATGTGGTCAGTTATTGGTCCATTTACACATTTAACTACTGTTACAACATACAGTATTAGTATCGTCTAAATGAAATACACATATTAACTATATAAAATTTCTCGTTAAAACACATACATGAAATTCTAATCAATTAGATATCATCCATGTATGTACAGTATGTTTCATTTATAACATTAATGGATATAATTGTGAGTTTGATTTAAATCAGAAATCAGGTTTTCACATACATGGAATTTGTCTTGGTATATTGCTCAAGTATATTGTATTTATATATTGGTTTCTATTTTAGTGATTTTCACATTACTAAATGAACAGGACAAGAAGGGGAAGAATTCAGAGGGACTGCTTTACCATTACACTACAGATGGGGGAATACCAATATTCTGGTCTCTAATCTCCTGGAAATGGGTGCTGGCACAGTACCCAGTTTCAGGAACTTAGAGAGCACAAGCGCACATGGGTGTGAAACTACGTTTTGTAATTTTGGTGACCAGAGGTGCACAAGCATGGCACAAACTGAGAGGCCGCAGCAGGATTAACACATTATTAGGAAGACGGAGGCAGTATCAGCAGGTGGAGTAGAGGTGTGGTTCAATGATAACAAATCACATCTTCTTATCTCCTTTAAAAGCTGCCATCATTCCCTACAGTTATTTAACTAACTATAAGGGTTCCTACAATCAGCTGTGAATGACATTATTGGTACGAGTCTCTTATTGATTAAACCAGTTGAGAGTCTGCAATAAAGCTGTATTATGATATGCATTTAAATCTGAACTTGAAAACACATCAGGACTTTCGGTGGATTCATGCGCAATTTCAAAGTGGGAAAGACGTTTTTATAAATTGACACAATAGCTCGTCACATCTCAATTGGAACAGATACATTTACCAACTTTAGACTCTAATATAGACTATAAATTGAAAAAATATGGCCGATAAATTGAAATATATGACTTAAATAAACTACCACTAGGTGGTGAGCTGGAGGACTTCTGCTGGGAAAACAGTCAGCCAGTCCAGCAAAAGGCAGACAGCGCGCCGAGAAAGGAGCACCATGGCGCAACATCACGTTGGCTCATCATCTGTTGTGAGTATAGGCAAAATCCTGTATTCTATTGCAAAGCGTACACATTTTTATTTATTTTAATTTATCAAACATATTTTGCCATTTATAGTCTATATTAGAGTCTATAAATGTAATATAAAGCGCGCGCATACAGACATTTGTATGCGCAGGAAGGTTTTGAAAGCGAAAGTAAACAGATCTGTGAAGTAGAAGGTGAGCCTCTGTGTGTAAAATGTTAATATTTCTCCAGGTTGTGATGTGCGCATTTGCTAAATAGTTTTTCAAGTGTTCAAATTGCTTGATACGTGTGTGTGGACTGGAACACGCATTTGTGAGTTCCCAAACTTACACACAAATCATTGTGCACGGTTGCAAATCTGTTAATACGCATTTGCAATCACTATGAGATCGATTTATCTCCATAGTTCTGCCACTCGTTGATACAAGCGCAACGGCATCGAACATAATGAGCTTGTAGGCAAAGGAGGTATTGGACATTTCCAATTAAGTATTTAAGTTGCAGGAGTTTTGGCATGATTTTCTGCCACTGAATCAAGCTTCACCATCATGAAGAGACCTGCAAAAATCTTAAGATAACAAAATTATTGTTGGGTAAGAACACTTTAGGAGGAAGCAAATGTGTCTTGTCTTTTTAATTGAACTCTTATTTTATTGTATTACGTTTTTTATATTAAATGTTGATTCTTTGCTTTCATGTAAAACACTGTTGCATTTTATGCATGAATTGCTATAGAAATAAAGGTTTATTATGAATATTTTTATTATTATCCTGTAGACAATAGAGAAAGCTAATGGACCACCGAGAAGTATTTCATAATGAGAGGTAGTCTTGTGGGGTCCAACAGCTTGGTACTTTAATTTGAGGTCAAATGCTATACAGTTATCTCTGCATACAGAGATTGTGTGCAAAGGATGTAAACATGTATCAGATAAATAAAGCCCCACTGCTAACTCAAATCTAGTAAGCCAGCTTCTCTTGTGGCTTAAAACATTGATTCCACTCACCACTTTGTCCTCTCTCACTGCGCTTTGTCAGTAGGTTCAGCATTATTGAATTTGTATACTTTCTTTTGCATATGCAGTTCATACAGAGCAGACAGAGAGGAAGCTCATAAACACACAAGGACGAAGTGAGAAATACCCACCCCCACCCTGCAGTACTAAAGCAGAAAGCTCACAGTTTTTCACAACTGCTAATTCACATATCTCTATGCCCCCTCACGCCTTCCCAAATCATGGCTGGATACTGGCCCATGCTACTGTGCGTTTGGAGAATGTACATTTGAGTTCCAGCAACTTCCTTTTCTTGGTGCAACATGGAAATTCAACACCACTGATACGCTGTTCAACAAAATATAAAAGTTAACAACCCATGTGCTAGACAGATCGGTGCGCGGTTCCCAAGAAGGTAACTTTTTTCGGTAGTGATTTTTGAAAATTAAAAATAGTAATTCCATGTGCACAAAATTAAATATATTACTTACTTACTTACTGGGGGGGTTTACTAAAGCAATCAATAAAAATCTTTTGAGAGTAGCATTTTAGAGTAGGCAGTCTATAAAACGTGATGAACCTTTGCAGTGTGTTATTTGCCACGTTATTTTCGTTGTTTCTTGTTTTTGTCACAGATCTGGTAGTGTGACATGCTTCAAATGAGAGCAAGAGTAGTAGTAGTGTGGAGTGTAGCCTTCAGTGAACTATTTTATTATAGTTTTGTGTGTGTGTGTGTATGTGAGAGAGAGAGAGAGAGAGAGAGAGAGAGAGAGAGAGAGAGAGAGGTTTTGGAGTGTGGCACTGCCTATGGCCTGTTAAGATTTACTTGTTAATGTTTTTGGTTTCTGGTCTTTGGTGTGTGTGTGTGTTTTACAGTTCAGTTACCTTGTTCTATTGCTACCCTTATAGCCTGGCTGTAGCTCAGTCAATGATACAAATAAACCTGCATTCCGAGTGAATTGTCCATAGCTGAATGATGTGCTGCTTTGACATGTAGTATATTAGTTCTGTTGTAACATGAAAACATTCTAAAACTGGTATACAATTCTGTTGGCCAGTTAAATGAACATAAAAACAATTAATATGACAGTATATTCTCTCAGCACCCACAACTCTGAATGACTTCCAGCATCCCTGGCATATCCAGGACCCTTTCCCTCTTTAATTCACCTGTGAATGCCTGATCCATGTCTGGCAATCTTCTACAGATATGTCCAGACATCCAGCATTCATTGATAAACTTTACACCTCCTTGAGGACAATGATTGTTGTTGTGAGTTTGAGGAATGGAAAGTAAGGTGTAAGGAAAAGTGACACCATCCTGGGCTGGGATGTAAACCACTCTGTGACTGGAAGAGATGGTGAAACGCCACATCATTCCATACAATTTTAAAACACTTGTCCCCTTTCTTCATCTGGTGCAAGTCTTTCATAGAAGTCATCAAGGAATGAAATGAGGTGCTAAGTCCCAATTAGAAGTTTATGCTTTTTTAAGTAATGTCTTAAATGTAACAGTTAACCCAAAATGCATTCAATGACCACATCTTTCTATTTTTTCAACCACCACCAAAAATCTGTATTTACACTCAAATGTTTACGTACAGAGTTTTGGTGGTGGTTGAGAAATTTGAAAGATGTGGTCATTGAATGCATTTTGTGTGGAAGAAATCCACACTTTAGTCCACATTGATTTCTGTTGTACTGTGAAGATGTACATTACACCACAGTACAGTGAAGTCTGATAGTTTACCTGCAGGGGGCAGTAGAGCTCTATGGAAAAAGGTAGCATATTCAGTGGCGTTGAAAGACAGGGGGAACCTTAATGATTCCAGTGGGGAAACTGAGCAGTAACGTGAAAAGAAATATTTTTAAGACAAAAAACTGATAAGTGAAGTTAGAAACATTACAAGGAGTAGAAAGGAAATTATGGGACTCCAGTGTGAGTGTAAGCTGGATGGCTTTGTCAATACACTTTCATTAATGAGTAAAACACAATACAGTGAAAGGACATGACAGAAGAACAGATGAGACATTTGTCACAGTAATGTCATTAAATCCTCACACTTAAGAGTAGGGGAGACCAGGGCTGGTTGATCCACAACAGATCTACTGGATAACATTGATGTTATGCAACAAATTCGGATCATCTATAATGCATTTAAGTAATAATACTAACATGCTCTTGCATGTACACTTTTCAGTAACATCATTCAGATCAGATCAGTTTTCCTCAATTCTTCAAACCTATTTAAAGACTATCTGTTAATTGGCTATATTTTCCCTTTAAGTGTTGTGCCTAGATGGGAATTTAATGCAAACATTAAGGATTTCTGATGCTATAATTCTGGTTCCTCTTTCAGGTTTAATAATTATTACATATTTTGGTATCATTTAAGCAGAGCAAGAGAGAGAGAGAGAGAGATTGAAAGCCCACATGCAAGTACAAAGCAGGATTTTTAAACAGCTTCCTACAGACAACTTCTATACAAGTGTGTTAAACTGCTATGCATCTGCTTCCACAACGCTTCCAAAATGCATCAAGGGAGATGACAATCACCTTTTTTCACTAGCTCAACAAATGCATTTTATATTGTTCTTACTTTGTCTCCATACACCCACTGTTGACAGCACACATCTCTCTTCTGAAGGGGGCAGCAGAGAAACAGAGCAGGTGAAATTGGATGCACTAGTTGTAGCTGATAGGGAAGAAAGCTTTACTCTTTGCTGTCTGGTGGTGAATGGCAAGGCTTCCCCATTAAAAGAGAGGCCATGAAAACACAGACAGCGCAAGAGGATTACACATCACTCAACCAACGAGAACTCAGAGGCCTGTACTACAAAGCAAGTTTAACATACCAAGATATTCGTTATCTGGCTTCACTAAACCTAACTGCAATCACACTAAGTGAATCACACCCTTCTCATATTCAAGAGTAGGTTTAAGACTTTCCTCTTTGATAAGGCTTATAGTAGGGCTGACTCAGGTGAATCCTGAGCCCCCCCTTAGTTTAGCTGCTATAGGCCTAGACTACCAGAAGACTTCCCATGATGCACTGAGCTCCTCTCTCTCCTCTCCATTTGTACACACTCATATCCCATTAATGTCACTAATTGTCCTTCATCCCCTAGCTGTGTGCTTCTCTCTTCCCCCCTCTCTCTCTCCTTCTGTAGATTTCTGCAGGTGTTTCTGCCTCTGGCGCTGTAGAGTCTGGATCTGTGGGTGTTCCCGTGTTCCTGCTCGAGTTGTTGCTATTATTGTTACTACTGTACTACTCTATGTTCTCCTTCCTCCTGCTCTCTCTCTCCTGCCCCCCCCTTTTCAACCCAACTGGTCGAGGCAGATGACCGCCCACCTAGAGCCTGGTTCTGCTCGAGGTTTCTACCTGTTTTTCCTTGCCATTGTCGCCTAGTGCTGCTCATGGTGGGATTGTTGGGTCTTTGTGTATCTGGAAGTTGGTCTCGACCTGCTCCATGTGATTGAGTGCCCTGAGATAACGTTGTTAT
>JAVQJD010036075.1:0-25019 GCA_036023655.1 Nannoperca australis
GAGTGGAGGAGTGGAGAGGAGAGGAGAGGAGAGGAGAGGAGAGGAGAGGAGAGGAGAGGAGAGGAGAGGAGAGGAGAGGAGAGGAGGAGTGGAGGAGTGGAGGAGTGAAGGAGTGGAGAGGCATAGTTGCAGATCTGCTGTAGTTCTGGCTGTAGGGAAGTAACGGCCGAGTTGCACAGCAGCTAAATGCTAATCTCTGAGTCAGAGGAGGGGAAGGCAGAGCCAGGAGCAGCTCACTAATAGATATGCTGGCTGCAACAGATCAGCCATTCAGCTGTGGAAAATGGAAAGGCCAGAAAACATGCAAATAGAGTGTAGATATACGGCAAGAAGGCAGTGAGGAGTTGAGCTTTCAAACAGGCATGCAAGCTTGTAACTTTTTCTGTTTTCTCTTCTTCTCTGTGTCGTCTGTAGATAAATTCGCAGAAATAGCCATGGCAGTGCTGTCGTCTCAGTGTCTCTGCTATCTCTGGATTCAGTTCAGCCTCTGCACTGTGTCTCTGATTGACTGATAAAAGTGTGTGTGTGTGTGTACCAGATCATTCATAACTGTTCCCTCTTAAAAAGCAGTTTCAACTTGACTTTTTTAAATGAACCCATCGATGATTTAAATTTGGATTTCTGTGGGCAAGTAGTTCCACATATTGATCCACCAAACAAAACAAAGATATCTGTCTGTTATGACCGACTTGTGAGCCACAACAAAGAAGGGAGATGTACACCAGACTTAGTAATAATAAACTAAATTCTATTAAATGAATTAACAATAATGAGGAGGTTGTACAACAGGGCAACTTAAAGCTACCCATATATGCACCATGTGTTACTGAGCCACAGAGGTACCATCATGTCACAGAGCATCTTAGAAGCCTGGATATTTAGGTGTAAATGAAATTGAAGAACTTGGGGTTTCCTGGTGGTCTAGGAATTAAAATAGCCCTCTACAGAAATAGCATTACATTTATTATTGTCATAATCAAACTTGATGCAGCAGAACCAGAGATAGTTTTGTCTTCTCTGGCTTCTGCTGCTGAGTGTATATGGATGAAATGTATTTTTAAGAAACCCTGACCCTTACTCTCTACGAAAGAGGACTTCTCATTGTTAAAAATGACAATCTGTTATAAAAGCAGGATTTGGGCCATAGACATTTATAAATGAGGATGTTATGTTGCCTTTATATGCCTTCAAGATTCAGAAAAACTGCCCCCACCACATCACTTTTATCAAAGTAGAGTGTGAGTGCATGTGTGTGTTGTCACGTGTGTTCTCACACACCGCCTCTCACAAAGCTCGTCAAGCAGAAAGCTAGCGAGAGACGGAGCAAACCGTTCTCTCATACAAAAAGGAAAACTCCCATGCTGCATTCTTCACTGCTGCTTTAACCTAGAACAGGACAGATGAGCAACTTTGAGGAGCAAATGCTGCCATTTGTCAGCACAAATTATTAATTACATTTCCATAGCCAAGTATAAACTTTGGGGGAAAGGAGTGAGCAGGCAATAATTTACTTTATGAACATTTGTATTGTTCCTGTTTGACCAACTGATTGCTGGGGCTGCAAACAGAGGCACACACACACACACACACACACACACACACACACACACACACACACACACTCTGTGGTGGAGTTTGAGAGCTGGTGGGTAGAGTGACGTGTGCAGATATGTGCGTCTGGTGGACTCAGCTGGAGGAGAGTGTTTTATTTAAAGCTCAAAATCAATCTTCTTCCTTCTCCTGTTTCGCCCTTCCAGACACCAGCACTTCACTCTGTACCCATCACCAAGCTCAATAAGACAGGCGCACACGCACACACACACACACACACACACACACACACTTAAGGCATACGAGATGGAAGCAGGAACACACACACATGTCAATACACAAGAAAATCTTCCAAAAAGATGTACATGCACACGAAGACACAGGTGAGCAGGTTCTATTATGCACGAGGCTCATGTGGATACGAATAAGCACAATTTCACCAACGCATACTAAAACTCTTACACACTCTCTCTCCCCAATACACACACTTCTCACACACACACACACACACACACACACTACATCTGCCCAACGAAAGGATGCAGTTACACCCCACCTCGCCCCATTTCCAAATGTCGAGGTAGAAATGGGAAGATATTGGCAAGGAAATGAGGTGGTAATGACACTGAGCCCTCTCTGGATTCACACTGATAGATGTCCAGAAATGCATTGAATATTTCAGGCAGGAATCAAACAGCTACACAGCATGCGATCACAAGGGAAAAGTACGGAAGTAACATAAGCAAAATGTTTTATATGTTATAACATGTATGTGTATCACTGATGAAAAAATGCTTACGTGGCATTTTGCTGTTATTGTTTGTTGTACTAATTTTCCATACTGTCGGGTTGTTTAATCTATAACATTTCATAAAATGAGGAGTGTAAAATCTTCAATTAATCTTAAATCTAATCATGGTGAAGAAAAACAGGCAGCTAGCAGAGTAGCAGTAACTGTAGTAGAGTTAATGTAAATCACATATTGAAATATATTAAATAAGTTTAAATCAGCCCAAAATGTTCTAAAAAGTATAATCATTTGCAAGAAGTTGCCATGAAGAACCATTATAATGCAATGCTATTCAATGTAGTTTTTACCTGTTAGAAAATACACATCTAAATTCCATTTATGAAAATCCTAAATTACCTTTATGAAAAGTCTAATCAAAATTAAATTGAAAAACGGTCCACGTAATGAGGATACAATTTTGCGTTATCTCAAGAATGCAATATATAACCATTAATAGTATTCACCACTCAGACGTATCCGACACTCAGCATGTGAATCATCACTGAAAGTGTTTGCAGGAGCGAAATTACCTGAAGATATCCAAGATATATTGTTGTCCCTACACACTCACACCAAGGTGCACAGTGTGTTTAGATGCCGTGTTGTCCCCATATGGTCAAATACATCTGCATCTGTTGGCTGACAAGACTGATGATGAATCCACACTGACCTGTGCGGGCAGGTAGGATGAGATCTCATCAGTGTGAAGTTAAAAGACGTAGGCTGCTTCTGAGGTGCTAGCAGTCATTCCGACTGCAATCTGAATGCTGTTAAACACCCACATGCATAAAAGCTGTTGTTTGAATAATGCACTGTAACAGTCTGTCATGCAGGAAAACAAGCAGTCACACATGAGGACTGAAAGCCAATCAGATCGCTGCGAGTTGGCTGACTTGTTGCCTGTTCGTGGTTAAAGGTAATCATACTGTTAGCCATGGTAGTATCATCGCTCTATGGCTGTCAGTCACTTGGTTGATCCACCACTTTGGTCCAGACAGAAATATCTCAACACTCATGTCCTACTTTGGATAAATTGCAATAACACTGGTCCCCTGACATTCATCTCGCTTCATCAGGTCAATTTCACCCAAAAAATGCTGAAACGCAGATTAACAAGTTCAATAAACTTTTATTTATTTATTTACAAATTTAAATAAGATATGTTAATGTTTTAAGTATAATGTTGTATTTATTGGCTTTTAGACATCTCCATAAAAATTGTATTTTACTTCACTTTAATGGAGAAAAATGATGCAGTAAAATGGACCGTGGGGGAGATAATAATTAATAATAATTAAACTGTCATAGCGAGAGAGAAAAAAAGTTTCTTGATGTTACAAACTAAGAAATGCCCCCCAAAAAAAGCTTCTATCTCGTCTGCCACTTATTATTCGGCAGGTCTTTTTAATGCTCTGTTGAATCACATGTTACATGCTGCTATAAAAAGCCTTCAAAACGCTTTCTGTTTCCTTGCTCAACCAAGTTTTCTGCTGGATCCGCTGGTGCAACACAAAGCTTTTAAAAGTCTCTCTCCCTCTGCATTTCTTTATCTGATAGTGAGCACTTATTCCCCTCTTGGCTGCAACTGGATTTGCATCCCGGACAGACAGATAATCACATCCACCCACAGAGCCCCACACACACACGTGAATGTACAGCCTGAGGCAGTTGCTGCAGTGCAGGTTTGATTAAGAGCACTATCGAGTACAAGGATTGATGCACTAATCCACATGTCTTATGAGGATTGAGGGGATGTGCAATGCAATTGGTAAAAACAATACACCCTACAGGACTTTGGAAACTTCCTGTGAGTGCAGAGATAAGAGTGTGTGTTCATTCGCAACATGAAGAACTGGCGAGTCCCTCAACACCATGCATGAAGGGGACAGACAGCTGCCTGAGCTGAATGAGGATCTGGTGGATGAGGGAAGATATTACCCAGCTCATTTTGGAGATGATCCTGGACAAACCGATTATTGCGGCTCAGTCTTTTCCAGCAGAGCTTTAGGGGACACAAAATGGTGAGGAGACACGAGCTGCAGGTTTCTACTTGGTCTGCTAATGAGTCTCCTTGGCCTCTCAGTAATCCTATAAATATTAACGCTTAGTGGGTGGGCCCACAAGTTGATGTGGGCTTGAATCCGTTCCGCTGTCATGACTACATGATGCACCCTGATGCTTCTGAACTATTAACAGGTCTACTGATCTTCCAGCGAATGATAACTCCACTCCACTCTGATTCTTATAAATTCCCATCATGCAGGTGGTTGGTGTGTGCAAGAAAAGTATACTGTGAATGCCCTTTCAGAGAAACAAATCAATGAGTCAGCAAAAGGAAAGCTTCTCAAAATCCACAATGACTTGGGAAAGGCCATTGTATTGCAGAAACATTATGACCTTGTTGTGACAGCAGAGAAAAACACCAACCTTCCTCCAGAACTCCTACTCTTAAAGAGCGATGGATTATAACTATTCAGACTGATGTTAGTAAGGAAGTAAAGGAAAAGTTGATCTAAACTGGTAAAGCAGATAATCTATTATTTTATGGTGATAAACTACCAAAAAATGGTTCAGTGGGCTCAGGTATGAAAGGCATCCATAAGGTCGTCGCCCCATGCAGAGCTCTACTACTTACCACATAGTGAAATAACATGTTGCCATTATTCCTGTCACTTTACTCAATATTCATATAGCCATATCTGCTCGCTGTACAGTCTGTGATAGTAAAAAATAAATAATGCATGAATTTAAAATGGCCTGTGAAACTGTGAGCCAAAACTCAACTGTAGCTATGAAACTGAAACTCAGGGCAGGTCAGTGAAAGTTCCATCCTGTTGTCGTGGTGGAAGATTCAAATAATGAAGTTTCCGGCGCTGCTCCTCTCTCAGTCTGGAGACTTGATTCAACAGACGCATCATTCCTGAAGCTGCATGATAATTGCAGATATTTAACCAACTAGGACCCGACATTGTACAAGCAGTTCTACAAAAACCTGAATTTTCTTTATCAACATTATTGGTAAGAAAAATCTAGCACTCTTCCTTTATCACATTCAAGGTTGTATTTTAATGGCTGTTTCAATTTGTGTCACTGAGTACACCTCAAATTAAAAATCATTCATTTGACAATGCAGTGGCAGTCAGCTTTGTTTTAGCTTAATTCTCACAGTGCCGCACTTATTTCATTAACACTGATGAGTGTTAATGGTGCCGACCAGAGGTGACCAATCAGGTGCCAGAGGGGACCTGTGTCACCCCGCTGGCCCTGCGTTACTGCTCATGATGTACAAATGCACCTCTCTGGAGTCTTTTCAAACAATGCATAACAAAGATAAAGAGAATCAGCTCTGAAGTCTTACAGCCAGAGCAGGAAGCTCTGGAAGCAGAAATCTAAGAAGCTTCTTCTGTGAATAGTTTATTCAGCATCCATTTCCACTGCTTTACCAAGGATTTCAGATGAAATCCTAATTTTCCTCATGGGGACACTGTGTCATGCATAGAAGAGTAAGCATTAGAGAGTAGTCGGGTAGGACATATTGCAAGATAGAGAGGAAATAGAAATGTTTCTCTTACACAATGTGATCAAGAGTCCAAAGAGGTCCGGCTATGTGAGCCACATGCTTCAGCCTGCCTCTCAATCACTGTCACCCCTTGACTATCACCTGTTTATACAGCGTTGCATGGTAAAAGCGATCAAAAGACAGATAGCAAAACATGCTGGAAGGAAAGCGCTTCGCGAAAGCTCACAGCCTCCAAAACAGCAGGGCACATCTCGAAAAATCTGTTCATCGAGTAGCAAACACAAGACATGCAGGGGGAGAGTGTAAACATGACAGAGATGATTCAGAGAGAGAAAAACAAGTCTTTTGTTCTGAAGGTTCTGACAGTGGCTGACGGGTCTTGAGTCATCCCTGAAAACCTCTACAGTTTCCTCCCTCCCCGAGGCGAGGAAGGGTATCGCTGATTTTCACACTGTAATTATTCTGCAGAAAGTGCTTTAATAGAAAGAGATGTAATCAGCAGGAGGCCTAACAAATGTATCTGATAGTCTGTGCAATCACAGGATAATATCAGCCTCAGCACTGGCAGAACAACAAGAGTGGAGATGACAGCTGCTGTTTTAAAGCTGCCATGGACTGTAATGACAAAATGAAATCGATATTATTCTGTCTCTCTTCCAATTTACCAAATTCTATCTCTCTTTTTCTTTTCCTCTACCTTTCCTTGTTCCTTTTCATAAACTCCCTTTCACCTCCGCCAAACAGGGAGACCATGACCATGTGGATAAAGCTGAATGTAGCTCAGTTACTGTGTGCCACATGTCAAATAAATAAATCAAAAAGCAAACTGGTGTAAATAGTGACTTTTTGGGGACTATTTTCAACCACAAATATGGTGTTCTAGTGACAATGTTCAACAGCAGGACAGTGTATGGGGTATGGAGTGAAGATTAACTGAGGTGCCCATCAGAGTGAAGGAACATGTCACCTGTACATCACTGATGTATTTTTAATAGGTTTTGGACCAAAATGGAGCTCTACGGCAGAAGAATAAGACATGTCAGGCTTTGGATACACACATAACACTCGGTAATAGGATCAATTCATTGTTCAATTGTTGTTTTGTCTTGTCGTGACATTGTTGGCTAAAACAAAAATATAGAATATCATCAGAGTTATCCTTTTACTGCTAAGAGTACCTCCAATAAAAATCCATTCACTTCCATTATGTGGGCACCTGCAACACAACCAATATCCAAGACCAGAGGGCAACATCTCACAGCTTGAGTCAGCGAAACCAAATCTCTGTGCGTGGCTAGATGTCACGAGAGGTAAATAAGAAAATGTGGGTTTTGTTATTTAGGCTAAATTGCCCTTCAAAGTGATGTAAAAAAAAGTTAGTTAGAAAAAGTATTTAAGCCTTGCCTGCTCAAGCCACAGAGAAAGATTGAGTGAGAGAAAAAAATATGTGGGATAGGAGCACAGGGTCAAAGCAACACACACCAACACAATCCCTCCAACAGTCATATACACGCTAAGTGGAGCCCCGAGGAGGATTGATGGTCTGATGTGAACACCCTCGCAGAGGA
This sequence comes from Nannoperca australis, assembly GCA_036023655.1. Taxonomy (NCBI): domain Eukaryota; kingdom Metazoa; phylum Chordata; class Actinopteri; order Centrarchiformes; family Percichthyidae; genus Nannoperca; species Nannoperca australis. The sequence continues at coordinate 7,430 of JAVQJD010036075.1, forward strand.
CACAAGGCCAGGGCAAATCGCTTTACCTTGACATTGGAATTTCCAAGCGGTGATGGAGCTCCTGCCTATAGAGAGATAAAGAGGTTGTATTCAAGTCCATTGTGTGTTTCTTGGTGCGTGTCTCTGAATGAGTGGGGTGTGTCAAATGTATTGAGTCTTGTGTAGAGCCCTTCGGTCAATAACTCAAGGTCATTGTTGAATATGCATTCAGTAGGATAATGGTGGTTTTGATATGAGCAATGCATTTTAAACGTAAGAATAAAAAGTCACATACAAATTGCAGTATACTCATTCTCAGTCTTTCTGCCGCTGTGAGTGCTTAATTGAACAGGCACAGAGCTGCTGTCAAAAGCACACCATCAGTGTTTTATGCCTCTTACAGATAAATGCGATAAAATGATGAGATAAAATGAGATTCATGTCACTAAGGTCACAAACGCTTTTCAGTGCTTAGAGGGGCAAAATGTTGAAAATAAAAGTATGTCACAAAAATCACAGCAATTAGCTTTTCAGGTGCCTAATGTAGGTAGTACTTCTTGTTCAATTATGTGTTGCCATGTCTGTTTGTGGTAATTACTACTTCAGATGTCAGCTTATCCATTTACAGGTTGCATCCTCAAGTTTGTTAATTGAGTGCCTGATACATGAGTGGATATATTACATTAGCTCTTTTTCTTTTCCATGTTGTTTACAGGTATATTAACAGCCCAGTAGCCAAGGATTTACATTCATATTGGACCTTTTAGATTTACATCCAATGGTAACGTTAAGCACCGATGCAGGGAGTAGTGTGAAAGTGAAGGTAAAGGTGTGAAGGTTGTGGTGGTGAAGGGTCTGTGTCCCTTCACAGAGGTTTTTATTAAGCACAACCAGAATCTTTGTGTTCTAGTTGCCTTACCCTAGCCATACCTTAACCATACTTTATTTGCCATAACCATGATCTTTCCCTAACCTTACCCATACTGGCAATGGACATGGACGTAATCCCTCCGACGTAACTCCTCAAATGAAATCCTTAAAATACGTCGTTTGTCCCTATCAACTATACACAGGGTATTCATCATGAGCTTGCAAGCACTTAGTTTAAAGCAAGTACATCACAAGCTTTACACAGTGATTTAGTGGTTATTTGTTGCTACTATCGATCCCATAAACAAGCCATTCATCATTAGCTGGATTCAGCGGTTAGAGATGCAGTTAGGGGCAGCCTCGACCACCAGCACAGAGCAGACACGCTTTGGTTTCAGGCTCCTTGGCAGAACATATGGCACTGTATAATGAATCATTTTTTTATTTCTCCCTTCCTCTCTCCATCCAGACTTACTCATCTCCTCCTCAGGAGATGCTCAGACACATCTGACCACAGCTGGGCATCTCCACTACAATGACAATCAAGTCATTTCAGGAAGGACAATGTTTTTTTTGGGTGGGGGGGGCGTTTGCCCGAACTTCCTGTCCTCTCAAAACATCATCCTACCACTGCTATAACCTTGTTACGGTAAGGCACACACAAAGGTAAGCAAATGCGCACACAAAGAACCACGAACACACACGCCATCACCAGCAGCAGCACCCGACAGCTAGAGGACCAGTTACATATACATGAATGTAATTACCATAAATCGATCGTGTTCATTTGTGACCGATGTGTGTGCAGGAGCCACACCTCTGCTGCCGTGCTGCACGGTGAGTAAAACATATAGGAGGGAAACAAATCACTGTGGTGACCTGGAAGGCCACTTTTGGTAATGAAAGTCATTCTCTGCATCAGCTGAGAGAGGGGAAAGTGATAGAAATCGAGGGACACAGAGTGAGAGCAGGTGAGGTAAACAGAATGAAAGAGTGCCACCTGCTTTAGAGTGGCGGTTTTTCTTTGACATTTCAGAAGCTAAATTTCTCCCCAATCAACAGGCACTCCTAATAACAACAACACTAACGTCAACTGAGCTGATTACTGTTTATTTGTCTGTTAATCAGTGTGGACACGGGGAGCAGATACAGTAAAATGTGAATTAGTTACAAATAACGCTGTGGGTCGTAAAGTAGTTTGTGAAAAAATCGTTTCAATGTATGTGTCTAATGTATTTATCTTGCTTTACAGTAAATAAGGAGAATTGAGATTAAGGCAGTAAGACTCTCGTCATTTAAATCTATAATAATCTATATATGTACAAATACTTATAGTGTTGATGTTATGTGTTTTTCTTCACGTGGGAGGGCAGGTGAAAGTGAGAGGAAGTCGAGGACTGTGTCAACTGTCTTCAAATTCACCCGATAACACACATCATGGACGTGACTCACATGCAAAACAACTGACATCGAAGGGTTTCTAAAAATAAAAAAACGGACTTATTATCCTCGTGCAGTTGATGGTTTACAGTGCCAGTCTACACGGCAATCTGTCAATCCATCCTCAAAGAGAGATGTCATTGTAAATATCCAAAAACTTTGACACAACCAGTGAAGCTCAGATTATTTTGCAAGATCATTCAGGCTTTGTAAATGGAATCTGTAAACGCTTCACTGTACCCGATAATCTGTGCCGACCGTCAGTCCTATCAGCTGAGATGGAGGGAGGAGGGAGGAGGAAAGAAATCTTAAAGATAAAGAATGAGTTGACATACAATTCCCGCTACAAGCAATCTGTTTGTAGATCAAAGCCCTTCATCCAAACCTTCTAAGGAGGGGTGTGATTGATTGGCTCACATTTTCTGGGAAGAAGGTTTGCAGGCTGGTGGTGTTAAGGCTTTATCGCTTGTTGAAAATCCATATTAAATTTCACATACATTTCAGCCCAACAACCCTCCATGACCTTTAAACTGAGAATAGAAACAAACACAAAAAATCAAATCAACCCAGTGACCCGGGTTCAGATAGAGACGGGACAGGATGTTTTTAAGCTGGGGTGTAGAGTGGAACACCCTCAGGTTATAGTTTAAACTGTGATGAAGGTGAAAGAGAGCAAGAAACAGAGTGTATGAAGGGGCACACTTCACTACAAACCAATCCCTGCTTCATATCAAGCATTTGGAGAATGTGGCAGAGTTTAGTGTCACTTGTCAGTCAACACTTTCACAAAGAAGTGAAGTGAATGTTCTGCAGTACCAGGCCTCCATGATTCCTTGTCTATGTATAGGAAGAAAAAGTAGGTTCACAATAATACAAAATATAAAGGTGTATTAACTCAAATTAAGCACAAAATGTACACATACCGTACTGTAAATGTTGTATATTGCTGTGCTTTTTTGCTCCTGTGAGAACTTACTGGAGACTTGCCTTTCATCATTCATATCTCAGCAAAAATCTCATCATTTCACATTACAGATTACATTTTAATTGCTGTATTGATTCTCTAAACAGTGTCTTTTTCTTGTCATTAGTGGGCTGCAACAGTAGAGTGTGATAACACAATGAGCTTAATTTCCCAGAAAATTGCTAAGCAGGCATGAGGCCTGCAATAATCAGAGCCACATTGGGAGAGGTACTTAAACAACTGAATAAGCTCAGGAGAAAGACAAAAGAGGGTTAAAGCAATGACAGTGAACAGAGGACAGGAAATTAGGTTTGTCTAGGGATGGCAATGGAAATGTGTGCTGGTCTGTTATCCACTCCATCCCTTAACTTTTCATCTCGCACCATCATTAGGTCAAAATCTTAACTTGTGCAATACTTTGATTTATGATGAAATGTCTGCAAAACTAATGACATTTACATCATCCTCAGCCGTACTTTCTGTTCAGAGCGAGTTAGAAGGTGTTAGCATGCTAAAATGTTCAACTAACATGAACATGGTGAAAATATTAACTGCTAAACATTAGCATGTTAGCATTGTCAGTGCGAGTTGTTATGTTAGCTTGCTGATGTTAGCATTTAGCATTACGTAAAACCTCACAGAGCTGCTAGCATGTCTTATTCTTAGTCTTATTCTTGTATCGGGGGGGGGGAGGTTGATAGCAAAATGAGGGTGATTTCCCAGAAGATTCACAAGCAGCCGTTAGTGAGAACTACAGTAATTCAAGCCACATTCTCCTAAGAAAATAATTCAATATTGCTCCCCAACGCCTTTGTCCTCTTTTCCTTTTAAAGAATCAGGCTTGGTTAAACAGATGTTCACACCACGGTGGAACTAGAGGCTGAGAATTCGTGCTGAGCAGGGGGTCAATTAGTTTGGCCACCTTTTTCAGCGGTCTAGCTGTGGGTGTTACAGCGTTAATCCCATAACAACAAAAATGTACAATTCACATTCAGCATTCACATGTGCACACGTTAGAAACAAATACTGAAGGATGAAAACACTATGTAAATCCTGGATGACCCTATGACAACCAAACTAGCTGTGGCTTCCATATTATTCTCTAATTCTCTTTACATTTTCAATAACTCAATAACCTCCATACTGCAGCATATTCTCTCTCTCTTACTAATACACCACACATTGTGTCAATCTTTTGCATGAAGTCTTCTTGTTACTCTGAACAAACCAACCGTAGAGTACCAAAGTGTGCCTTTATTATCCTGTTGACTGCTAAAACAATGTGAAACGGCATGATTACAGGATGATCAGATGTTACATTATCATGAACAGGATTTGAAACACATTTGACAACACTAGTAGTAGCATTAGTAGTTGTGATGTTTACAGGTGTGTTGACCCGAAACGACTCTGAATGCACAAAAGCAGTTATGTTTTCACTTCATTTTTCATACGAGAATGATCTGCCCTGTGTGCTACAGCTTTTTGTTGGCTTCTTTCAGTAGAAGATACTGTATCTTCCACAGAGCAGTGACTCACAGTGAACACCAGAACATCCATTAACCCTGCGTGCCGCTCTGCTTCTCACCGGTGCTGAATGCTGATGTGGAGAACATTTAAATGCAAATCACCGTAATTAAAAAATTTCAGAGACTGTACAAAAGTGAACAGGTAATGAACCTGCTCAGTATTAGCAGAGGCCCACAGGGTTATAACCTCTATTAAATAGCATTACAGCGCTCTTTCATGATTGTCCTCCAGATAAACTTGGCCAAACATTCCACTGAGCCACTAAATCAAACTAATGGTATGAATATAAAATCTATTTGCAGGGTTTGCCAAAACATGACGATTGCCCCCAGGTGGCTGGCTGCAGCATAGGTCATAGACCCCGCCCCCTCCCTCAAAGTACACGTCAAACACATTGTTGTCATTGTTGGTGGTTCTTATCACGTGTGTTCAAGTGTTTATTTTTCTGATAAGTTTGGTTTTAATTAGTTTTTTGATGCTATAAAAAAGTGGTGCCATGTCATGATTAATGACAAGATGATTGATTATTTATTATTATTATTATTACAGATGCAGACGTGCTGTGCAACAAGGATGTGTACACACCTAAACCACACACAGGCCATGCTGTATTCACTTCAGGTCTGGGCTCCCTCTCAAAGGCGAGGTGAGAATGACGCCTGATAGATTAGAAAAGGGCCTTCAAAGACAAACACATTCAACCTGACTGGGAGGATTCACAGAAGCAAAAGGATTAATCAGACGTCATATTGGAAAGCTGACAGGCACGGGGGAAGGGTGAAAGGATGCATTGTTAATATGGATGGATGGAGACTTATTTTATACACATAAATGCCCCCCACACACACACACACACTCTCACAGTACTTTACACTCAGATGGGGGGTCTTTTTATCAGCGTGGAACCACATAATCCCCACACCTGCACACAATGAAACACTTTCTGTTCTTGGGCATCTGTCTGTGCGTCTCTCCAGAAAACAAACATAGGTGTTAGCATCGTCACACAACTGCATACGTACATGCACAGAACAGATGCATGCAGTATGTAGCTGCTTATAATGTCCTTTTGTGGTTTAGTCAATTCATCACCAATGAGCAGCTACATCATCCAGACTTCATTTGCAGAAATCTAATCATCCCCCTTCACCTGGCTGCACCACAGCCGGCGGACACACCACAGTCTCAGAGTCATTTGGTACTTCCTGCTGTGTGTGTGTGTGTGTGTGTGTGTGTGTGTTCCCATTATTGTCTGGACTCATACATATGTATGTATATATACACATACACGTCAGCCATGCACTATTTTTCATTATCATTGGGAAAAATAAACGTATTAAAAAACGTTCTCAGGAGGGGACCTGCTCTGATTACAGGCAGAAGATGTTGGGACGCACAACGAGAAACAAAAAAAATGTTAACAAATAAATGAATAAATAATCAGAAACAGGCACAGGCTCCGCGCTCCACACCGGTAACCACGCCAGCAGCTGCCTGTTCACTGTCATCAGTCGCAGTTGCTCACCTTTCAATATTTAAACATGAAAATACATTTTTCAATAAAGATAAATAGTAAATAATTTGCCTAATGAGAGTGAAAGACTCAGTTTAATCAAGTGATCCAGTAAGACATGCCAGTGATGCACAATACCAGGACCCTGGAACGAGCTGACTTAAACAGCATGCAGCCCTTTTTAATGTTATCAGTTCCCCCTTAGCTCTTCCTGCGACGAGAAGCCAAAATGTCTGCTGTGATAAAGGGTTATCCCTGCATCTCCTACTGTCCCACAATGCGTTGAAAGGTCATTCACTTGCATCCCATAGAAAGTGAAGACGGCAGAACTTCGCTTCACATTGCGCTTCGTGTGCTGTTGCCAATCCTGCTCGGAGCAGGTCGACATAGCCGACTGGACACTGCACGCCTATGTTCTGTGATATTCCATCACGTTATTTAGTAAATGCATGCCCAAATAAACCTCATTAAAATCACATAAACATCTTCATTCATGCGTTTTACTTTTATTCTGCATTCTTCAACCGACCCACACCTGATTAAGGCATTAATGCCAGCGAGACAGAACAAAGATTAATGAGATATTCTTACCAGCTATTTAGGTAATGTGTTTCCTCTTAAGAAAACTTACCACAGGATTCTGAAAGTGCAGAGAAGAGAGCCTTGCATTTCAAAGGGATGAAAGCAGTGAATGCGATTGGCCTTGGTTGTCACATCCTCCAACACACTTGCTATGATGTATGATAATGTATTCTTTCTGATCCTACCCCATATCTAGGTGCACCGGGTGTCTCTGCCTTCACATTTACCAAAAGTGTGCTGGCCCTGGGCACACTGGGCACGGCACACTTCGCTTCACTTCAAACAATGCCCCTTGATTGGTGAAAGTAGACCCCAGAATTTTAAGTCAGTACATAAAGTGCTCATAACAATCATTAGCTACAGCCTTAGAAGCTTAGAAACCTGCTCCCTCATCAAATGGATTACTGTCTGCTCAGTGTCCAAAGCACTTTGAATCTTAGCCAGAGTCATTAGCTTTCTATTCATATTTTTCTTGAGTTTTGCTGTTTTCCTTCAAGACCAATGCCCTTTTTCTATTCTCTCTCAAGCAGAATCAAATCACGACTCATTGCACAGAGCTGTGAGCATCGGCCGTCTATCTATCCGTCTATAAGACCATGAATCATCGCCTTACTGAATCTAACAGCAGTTAGGCTCTGGGGGACTGAAAGATTCAGTCTATGAAGCTATTTCAGATGAAAAATACACCTAGGCAATGTGCCAGTCATGTATGTTTAAATAGACAGCCCCTGTTCAGCAAATGGAAATGGAAAACCATTCATCACCTGAAAGTGTGCACTGACGTACAGTATTTTGCTGCATGCCCACACATTACAACATGTGTAGGCTTGTTCTAAATTCATTTTGTCACGTATGCACTTGAATTTTCCAAGTTTATGATACAATCCAGTGTGCAAAATGTGTGTTCCCAAGATAGCAAACTCCAGGTGTGAATCACGGGAGGCTCAACTTCTTATTCTGCTAATAGAAATCAGTGGTACAGAAAAGGGTTTAAAATGCCAGTGTGAGTGGCTGTAAAAGGCAAGACATGAGCGCAACATTACACATTCCCAACTGTGCTTAATTATTATTGGAGGATGAATCATACTATGTTATTATGATGTTTCTGGTGCACTCTTCCATATTGGATTGCAGATTATACACAGCGGCAGAACACGCTGTATGTGTGCTAGAGAGTCCAACAGAAAATGAGCAGAGTTCATCTCTCTGATCATTTAATCAATATATCTGCGGCATAGATGCAGTGGTAACATACCTGTGGAGTCTGCAGCTTTTTCCAATTATGACAATGAGTCAGTGCACCCTCTTTGTATCTACATGATGTTCACCCTGTCACCACCTGTAACACTCCATATCACGTAAATTAAGTATTGAAAGCTTGACAAAGGCACTTCAGTAGCTGCAGTAGAGCAGCCATCCCTGAGCCTGTCTTACTGTGTGCCCTTCTCTGCACAGCAACGTCAACCACAGCAGTTGTTTCCATCAACCGTCAATGAGCAGCGCAGAATCAGTGTCCGCTCTGCTGAATCTGGCATGTAGTGTGACGGCAGTCAACAGGTGCAATCATGTAGACTTCCACGTAAGCTGTAACAGAGTCTCCTCTCAGCACCATACATTACCTAGAGCTGTTAACGGTCAAGTGACCTTTGTTGATCAGTAATAACATCATCTGATTTCCTCGTTTGCTCCTGTCAACCTATTTGCTGAATTTACTGATTCTGTAGTTTTTCTTGGGAGGACAGTGGTGTAGATACAAAAGGGGGTTAAAAGCACTACTTTGTTAAGGTTAAGGGACCTCCGTTCACATGGTTGTATTAAAAGTTAGAGTTGGGCAACAATTTTGGTCACAGTTAAAAGAAACCATTGTTGACTGTCGATAGGAAACAGGAAACAAATAGCAACAACACACAGAGGGATTGCCATTTTTTTTTGGTTTAGGGAGTATTTGCTTAAATTTGCTAATAAAATTATAACCATAATAATCTCCTAAAATGTACTTAAAATCCACAGCACCAATAGGGACTCGCGTCTTCTCCTTCGATGATGCTCTTTCACAGAGCTTCTGAAACTCATCTGGAATATCACATATCTTGTTCTTATTAATAACAGACACATTACAGCCTAATATATGATGGAGGAACTCTGTTCTGTTTTCATGGTGCTTAAAATGGGATTTGTAGCAGATGCTGAGATGGTTTTGTTGTGGGTGCAAATCGTTCACAGTGCAGCAAAATGCAGCCGTAAAGTAAAGTATGAATATGGCATACAGTTAAAATGAGTCACAGATTAATAGCAGCTGAGGGCATCTTTAAACCACCGTGTTTCCTTTATCTAAATCAGCAGACAAGTTTTTATCCACACTGAAAATGATGCATTTGTTCAGTTGTGTTTTATGCAGCAGCTTTTCAAGTGAGCCATAGCTCATCAGCAGAACGCCCTGTGGAGGCATTCGTTGGTTTCTCTCACCAGTCAGAAATCTGGTGCAGGAGAGGACTTTCTTTATCAGCATCACCATCAGCTTTGATATGATCTGACTCAACTAATGCATAATCTCCCTATATTTGGCTTGGATTATGAGCACAGGAGAGGTGATGATCTCACTCCATTCGAAGTGCTCCAGGGTGAGAATGTGAGAAATCCCAACCAGCAGTTCTTCTGGGCTGCATACAAAGCTGCTTCTCTCATCTCATGTGTCCAAACGAATCAGGCTAAGAAGGAATTACCTCAATATAAATATTTTTTATAAAGGAGTGATGTGTCACACACTTTCAGTTCCATCATGAAAAAGACCCTGTGGATGAAATAATAAAAAACTAAGTAATTTCCACACATTAGTGTATGACCTGAACAACCTGTGTTTTTCACTCTTGCCTTATGGCCAGCACCTCACAAGCTTTGGTAGTGCGCTTTGTCTAAACTTCTATTCATCATGCCTACCTTGCAAACAGTCCTACCAGAGATGGACTATAAACCTGGAACATCCACACTTTGCAGGATTTGAAAACTTAAATGAACTATTATAATGTGTAGGATAATACATGAAACTTTTTTTTTACAATACAATAAGCAAGTAGTAGCAACAGAAACTACACGTTGAACCCTGAACATAAGGTAACTAGAATATATGCAGTTCCATTTGCATTGCATTACATTGCACAGATTGTTGTATTGTTCCACTCACGGTTAACTTTAAGACGAACTGTTGGTTTAAACTTAAAATTTAACTTTAACAACTTTTAGTCATTGAATCCTTGTGTAAGAAAGACGCCCTGCAGGGGAACTCTAGAATTTCTGATGAAACAAGCAAAGCAAACTGTAAATAATAAATAAGTAAATAATGTTAGCTGCTAACTAAACCTAGATTTGGCTTATATATAGTCTTCTGCCTATTACTTCAGCTGCAAAACCATCACTGATCTCCGCGGGCTGTGGACCTGAATTCATTCTGCTACTCTAGTGGTCCTTCCTGCTGCCACCAGCAGTACTAACTGCATTAACTATTTATCCTTTGTAAGCATTTAGATGCTTCTATTTCTGGGAAATTCAACTTCAGTGAGTCAGCTGCTCGCTCAGACGGTGTTAACATGATGTTGTTTCAATACAAACGGTAAAGGGGCAGGCGGAGTCACAGGATGCAGCCAGAATGTGATTGGCTGGGGAAGGGAGACCGACAGGGTTTTTGTTCCTTACACAGCCCAACTTGTTTCAAAGCTCCTGGTTCTCTGGATGGGTGATCCACTCAGGTCCCTCCCTAAAGGAAATGCTTCAATGTTAGCTCTTACTGTACAGCTAGGTCAGCACGTACCTTGATCCAGATCGTACTCCTCCATGGTGCTGACAAAGTGAGGTCTGGAGTAAAAGTTATGTGGCCCCGGTTGCTGGAGGCCCCCCAGGCTGAAGAAGCTTCTCTCATTTGTGGCGCAGCAGGAAAAGGCCCTCCGACTTGGGATGCAGGGGTAACGTGTCCAGTTCTTCATCTCCAGGTCAAAAGCCTCCAGCGCCGTCACCGGCATCTTTCCCTGACGACCACCTGGAGGAGGCAGCAGAGCGTTCAAATTCAGGGTCCAAACACATTTATGATAGCTTTAAACATCCACAGAACTGTTAAGCTGTGAAAATCTACAGGTAGTGTGAGGCTGTAATAACCTGCTGGATCACTTTATTTAGTTGTTTCACGCAGCTGTCTTTAAAGCTACTTCCTCTGAGATTGTGAGCATCAAATCTCGTGTGGATTATCATAAAGATATGGCATCTGCATGTACCATGTCATAAAAGGAATACATTTCCGGCAATATTAGCATTTATATGAATAAAGCCAAGGGCTCGCAAATCCACATTTTCTGTGCAACACTGTGTGTCCTGGTTTTCAATTTCCTTTTCATAGCTTGTTAATCCCCTGCTCCTTCCTTGGCATTTATGTCGAAGTCTGGCGAATGTGCAGACCAACGTTGGGACCACATTTTAATTTTGGACTGAAAGCCTAGCATAGCAGTTGGGTGCTCCCCAAGGACACCTACAAGTTGTTTACTTCCACAAATCATAACTTACCCTTGCAAAATACATCTACAAGGAGATGGCAAAGTGGTAAGAGAGGGGGCACATAGCGGGCAGTAATACTGGGAATGATGGAGCAGGGAGGAGAGATTAAGGCCATTGCTGGACAATGTGAGAGGGGCGTTGAGGGGAACGACAAGGGCAAACAGGAGAATTAAGGAGAACTCGAAGGAACTGTAACAAGACAAGAATACAGAAGCTGATGGTGAAGAAGAAGGAGAAGGAGAAAGAGGGAGAATGAGGTAGAGGATGCAAAAATGACAATGACATTGAGAAATTGTGCAAATACAGAGAAAAGAGGAGAATGTGAAGGAGTGAGAGAATAAAGTGGAAGAGGGTCAACTGGAGTAGGCAGAGTGGCGTGCAGATCGATAGCAGCAGCGAGACAGAGTCGAACTGAGTGGGAAACATCAGAGTCAGAGAGGTGTTAGAGAAAGAAGAAGGACATTTTGAGCTAAAAGATCTGTCGTAACAAATGTTCAGTATACAGAGGCATTAAAAATCCACATTAAAACAGAATGTTTACATGTGCATATATTTTCTGTGAGACTGGAGAGGTCACATTTAGCTGCTGCAGTACTCCAGAGACAGCCTTTTGACACCAGCATCAGAAAGAGAAACTGTGATGCTGAATCACACACGGATGTATCAAACCAGATCACTGATAAGCCATTTGAGTTACTGACAGAAAAAAACTAAAATATACATTATGAAGAAAAGCTAATACATGTTTATTTTCAAATTAGAGTAATATTATTTATCTGGAAAAACCCAGAACCATTTACTACATGTTTAAGCAACTTAGTACTACTTAATTACTTTAATTACTTAGATGTAATCTCATTGGACGCACTTTGAGTAAACAGTCTGACATTTTGGGAAATACGCTTATTTGCCTTCTGGCAAAGAGTTGGATTGAAGATTGACACCACTTGCTGAGATTAGCATAAAGACTGAAGAGCTAAACAGCTGAACAGCTATCCTGGTCTTGTACATAGTTCAAAGATATGTCTACCAGCACATCTAAACCTTACTAATTAGCGCATTGCATCTTGTTTGTTTAATCTGTACACAAACAGAAGTGTGTGGGTTTGTGGGGATTGAGCCAAGCAGGATGTTTTCCAGTTTCCAGCTGTTTTTCAGTCTAACATAAGCTAACTGACTCCCAGCTCGAGGGCCACAGTATGCGCACAGACACGAGAGTGGTATCAAGTAGGTAAATAAGCATATTTCCCAAAATATTGAACTATTACTTTAAAAGGACAGCAGCAAACAACATTGCCTCTTGAATATCTAGAACCTTAAACACAGTTCATGGTGTAAAATCTAAACGCCAAAGTCCTCTCTTCATACAGTGGGAAAACAACATACCTCAATCCAGTGCAAAGCTATTCTGCCAGTGACCATGTGTATACAGTCTGAAAGGTGACTTTACTGACCTTGTAGCAATTTCTGCAACATAACTGTTTTAGCAGTTTCTGACGTCCTGTAGAGCCACCCTCAGTTTTAACTTTTCATTTGTCCTTCGAAATATATGTTAATATATATATAGCCTATATATATATATATATATCACTATCATCAGGTCAACATTTCAATGTGTCTAATACTTTGAATTATGATGAAATACCTGCAAAGCTGAGGGAATTCCCAACAGCCTCAGCAGTACTTTCTGTTTGGTGCTACTTAGCAAATGTTAGCATGCTGACGTGCTAAACTAAGTATGTTGAACATGGTAAACATTATAGCCTACCTGCTAAACATCAGCTGGTTAGCATTATTGTGTGTTGCCATGCTAGAGTTTACCTCAGAGCACTGCCTTGCCTACAGTGTCACAGGCTGGTAGCATGGCTTAGAGGCTTAGTCTTGTTTTTGATTGTATCTGATTTAATGTAACACACTAGCTCCTGCTAGAGAAACCAATTTTTATGCTTCTGAAAATGCCAAAGCAAAGTATCCCAGGGTCTTTTTCTCCTGTACAGAACCAGGTAGGTAACAAGTGGTATACATTTCCATTTGATTTCTTGCTGTTGGTTAAATGCCTATACTTTTCCTTTTTTTCCAACAGCTCTTCCCACTTTGGCTCAAGCAACAGCAGGAGCCACTTTGGATCTCTCCCAAAATAACCAAGAAAGTAAGCAGGCAAAATGCTGTCTTATGGTTTATGTTCTTACAGGTTGTAATGCTTGTTACAATAATATATCTGCTGTTCCTACTTTATATGAGCTTGTCCTTGAAAATGAAGGTACAAGATGCTGGCTGGTAGAGTGACAGCTTTTGATTTACCTGCTGCTAACTGATACATTACTTCAGTAGCAAGAAAGGCTTCAGGGACTGGGGATATTTGTCTGTGGTGATTTAGATTCCTTATCTGTCATGCAGCTGCAGGCGGGTGGTGTTTCTTTAATATATATCCCATATTCCCTCAGTCAAGAACATGCAATACAGGCAATAAAGGAAGTATTGTATGTGTGTGCTCAAGTGTCGTGTTTATGCGACTTTTGTTTTACGGGAGAACTTTTGATCATCCTTGACTTGCTGACAGCCTCTTTTCAGCTGCATTTGAGCTGATTACCAAACCTGAAACTGCAACAAAATCCTTGATTCAAGTTGTACGCATACGCAGACACACAAGAATTTTAAAGCGGTATGAAGCTTGATCAGTTACGTCATATTCCGGGATGTCTGCTGTTGACAGGGAACACAAAGAATTTTTTTCAAAAGGGGTATGATCCAAACGACCCCCCGAGAAGAGCGGCAGCTGGAGAAGCTGTGTGAGTTTACAAGGTACGGTAAACTTTTCAACGACAGCAGAAAAACAGGCATCACATTCACGCTACATGACTGAGAGAGAGGCATAGAGAGAAAGAGAGAGAGAAATAATGACCTGGATTACCAGTTACAAAACGAACATGCATATAAAGCATGAATATCACATTATTCTGTTTGACTCATAACTTTGTGTACAAATTGATGTAATTGAAGTAAGTGTGTGTGTGTGTGTGTGTGTGTGTGTGTGTGTGTGTGAGTCTGTGTAGGTTCACTTTCAACAGGCCATACTTCTCTGTCCCATAAACTTCATCATCATCATCCGCAGAGAAGTTACGGATGTTTTAATTGGGGGTCAAACCGCTCGTTTTACTGCATCATGTTATCTGTTCTTTTTATTTTATTGTATGTTGTTGTTGGTTTAAGAGAAGTCTATCTGCTCTTTCATTAACTCCACACATGTAGCTGTCCAGCACACCACTCTTAACTGTGGTGCACAGTGCTTCAGATGCCATACCAGTCCTGATACACAGCAGGACCTTCACTGTCCACCTCCTCAGTCTGAAACAGCTGAACTCATGTAGTGCACTGAACTCTAAATTGTGACAGACACAATATTTATTTTCTTTGTAGTGTGAGCTTTTCATTTCCTGGTTAGAAGTAGCCAGAAAAACAGTAAAGTGTCACAGGTAAAATGCAAGACATGACGAGCCTCTTTAAATATAAGACAACAGCCAGCAAATGGTTCCATCCACCACTAACAAAATCCCTTTACGTGCATTAATGTGAATGTTAGGGGTGGGAGTTGCAGCTGTTCTACGTTTAACATGTTTTCAGTGTTTGCTGCATTTCTAAACGCCGACTATGTGCTGTCAAGTTGGTGAACATCACAGGCTGCAGTGTGTTGAGCTCTCTTGGCCTCTGCACATAAGCAGAGCGTCATTATATCTCTGTGGTGGAGCGTGTGAGATAAAAACGTAGAAATGGAAATGACCACAGCTCCTGCTCTCCGGAGGTTACAGCCCCTGTGTGCTGAATGTGGACTGTGTTGTTGCTTGTAGCATTTAGTGAAAAGGTTTCATCTCTTTGCAAAATGCTTCATCAATGAGATAAAATGATCTCGTTGCCTTGTGTGACTCCAATATCCCTCTCAGGAGTGGTGTCAGTGAGCAATAACAACCCCCCAAGAAACAAAATGAGAACAAATGGAACCTCTGATTATGAATGGAAAATGACTGGATGACAACCAGAGGGAAAGCTCTAACTACAGGATCTGCACTGAACACACACTCTTTTTCTTTCCTCTGAACTCCAACTCTATCCTTCTGATCAATATTGTACCAAGACTGTAAGACTCCTCAGACCTGAGAGACACATTTTTGTCTTTTCATGAGTTCCTTTCACAGCTCTGGGCAGATAAAGTCACAGAGCTAAAAGGCTTACGGTGAAAACAGTACAACACTCGCACATCTCCAGACACACAGTTCAGTAGGGGTGTGCGCGGTGGACGAGCAACAAAGTAAAACAGAGGGACACCTCGAAGGTGTAAGACTGACTGGACTAAGTACAAGCACAACTTATAGGGAGACTGGACAAACTTACAGCTACTATCCCTTTATCTGCTCTCTTTAAGCACTGTGTCCATCAGAGTAGGCTAGGGGTTGAAAATGGTCAAAGGACAACGTCAAAGCCTGAGGATTTCAGCAAATATGATCCATCAGCAGCTATCAATGTCCTTGAGAAAGTGACTGGACTGGAATTCCTGAACTGAACTGAAGTGATGTCAGAGAGGGTCTATGTGTGAGAAAGGAGAGACAGATAGAAGAAGTGGTTCCCAAGGGTGCTTTAAGAAAACAACAAGATTTGTTCATTTCTTTCTTTCTTTAAACTAAACATGTTTAATGAGGTTTCAATAACATTAACTGTGGTTATGACAGAACAGAAGAAATAAACAACGAGTATAAAAATAACTATTATAAACTCTCAGCCACTGAAATTGATGGAAAGATTTGTCATGAAAAGCTGATGCATCTTAGCTCAACAGGACCAAACCTGAACCCGCTAAACAAAGACAATCAACATAAAGCTTAAGCCACTGGGTTAATAGCTTTCCTACACTGGACTGCCTAATCCACAGGAGAACAACTACCAGATGTGGCATTCCTGCAACACCAGCGACTGAAGGGATTAGATGACAAACCGAACAGTGCAAGACGCCATGTGTCATGTTTGAGGCTGTACCGACACACCAGCACAGCACTGATCCGAGCTAAATGCAACCTTCAGTGACGCTGATGTTTAGCAGTTGTACTGTTTACCACGTCTACCGTCTTATTAAGTGTGTTAGACTGCTAACATTTACTAATTAGTATTAAAGACTGATTAATTTTGCAGGTATTTGGTCATAAACCAAAGTATTGGAGTAATTAAAAGTTTGATCTTTAGTGCAACATGATTTTCTGAACCACATTTCATGATAATCTGTCAAACAGTTGTCAAGAAACTTCACTGAAAAGTTCAAATATGTCACATATTTCAGATCTATTTTATTGTTTTGTTAGTTTGTCAACATGAATTCTTACAACATGTATCCATGGTGTCACGTTTAGCTGAAAAGGTTGCATGGTTGTGCTTGGGGGTGGAAAGGATGCCATGGTTGTTAAAAGTCTGGGAACCGGTGGGATAGAAACAGAGTGTGATGGTTTGAGAAATGAAAAGATAAAAAGAGAGCAAGCGATCTCGTTTCCTACCCATCATGTAGATTTTGTTTTCTCTTATGAAGGGCGTGGCTCCGTACCGCGGCGTGGGCATGGATGTCATCAGCTGCCATTGGTCCTTCTCTGCCTCATAAACCCTCACCAGGGCCTGTGGCGTTGTGTCGGCTCCCATGCCTCCCAACGCGTACACCTTTCCATCTGCACAGAGACAAACACAGACACACGGTGTATTAACAGCCTTTCCTTTAATCTCTCAGCGTAGCAATGTAGTGCTCAGACTTGTTGTCAAGATAATTTGAGGTAAAATGTTCCCAACACTTCTTCAAACAGCCAAAGAAAGTAATGCATCTTGTTGTGCCTTCCTGGTCCAGCTTTCATGTCCGATATCTGTCTATATTCATCCTATCATCCAAACAACTTGCAATATTGATGCACGGGTCTGAGAAACTCCCAGATGACCTGCGAATTACTTTTATCCTCAAGGACACACGCAAACATCTCCAAGTACTGCAGTGTCATTAGAATGTACAGAGGAGCAGGGGAAAGGGAGAGAAGGGCTGAGCAAGCAAACATGGTGCTCCTGTAGAAATACTGCAGGAGAAAAAAAGAGGGATGGGGAGAGGAGAGGAGAGGAGAGGAGAGGAGAGGAGAGGAGAGGAGAGGAGAGGAGAG
>JAVQJD010036081.1:0-21384 GCA_036023655.1 Nannoperca australis
CACACACACACACACACACACACACACACACTTCATGATGTACAAATGGCAGCAATGTGAGTAACTTGTTGAACCTGTTTAGCCTTTTCATCCACTCCTCCCATGCACCCTGTTCTAACTGCTAACTTCCCTCCCTTCCTTCCTCCTTCCCTCCCAACATCTCCTTCCTCAATCTTCATTCACACCTTTTTACTCTCCTTCTCTGGATCTTTGTAGTTTTCTACCTTTTCAAGGTGCAGGCTTCAGCAGCAACCCAAATAAGGTAGTGCAAGCAGCTTGCAGAGCTTCTGATTGGGGGGCTGCATGGAGTGTGTGTGTGTGTGTGTGTGTGTGTGTGTATGTGTTTGTAAGAAGGTGGCTTTCACTGCAATCAAGTGAGAGTTCAGTTTTAGACGCTTCTATGGACGAGCTGATGAGATATGCAGCGGATGTGATGATGTACGAGACGCCAAGTGGTGCAACACGACACTCGCAGACACACAAACACTCTGGTGCACAGATTCAGCTGTTGTTTGCACCGTGACGGCCTTCCTGTGGCCTACATTTCACATTCCTCTGCTCTCATGAAGTGATCACAGACAGGCCAGGAACAAGCCTGTCCAAATGTCCTCATAATCACATGTGGAATACATTAGTATCCGCTTGTGTGTCCACGTCTGTGTGTGTGTGTGTGTGTGTGTGTGTCTGCGAGTGTGTGCGTGTAGGTCAGACAGAGCTAGGGGAGGGGAGCAGGAGAAAGGAAAAGAGAGGGAGGAGAATCTGGGTCAAACTTGATCTGAACCACATTTGAAATGGAGGAGGAAGTGCGTCCAACCAGTAAGAAGGCAGTACGAGTGGAGCGGTAGGCGCAGCAAGCCAATGAGGCGGCGGTGTGAGAGAAGGCGGGTGGGCTTACGGATGTGTGTCAGTTACATAATGAAGCCCCTCCCTGCTCGTACACTGAGCGGGCTGCGAGGCCGACTTCAACCGTGCTAACGCTGATGGGTGCCAGGGACCGGGACAGAAAACACACAGTAGAGCTAGGGGAGGGGAGGGGAGGGGGGGTTCCCCACCACAGAGAGGGGAAACACTGACTCTCCAGACAACATGCACACACCACAACAGCCACAGACTCACATCCTGATTCCTACATTAAAGAGGAAGCAAGTTGTGTTCACTTTCTGTAGCACTTGACTTACTTAAAAAAAACAAAAGAACGTGATCCCTTTATAACTCCAAAGTGTCTATTTAAGTATGTTATGTAAACATCCTGGCTTCTAGCAGTTGATCTAAGTCTGCAGTTGTTGGTTTCACGCGAAGAATTATCAGAAAAGAATGGGACGGAGAGACATCTGGAGCATGTCTAACTTTTTTGGGTGTGTGTATGAGTATGTAATGGAATGCAGCTGTGCAGTGACACTGCAGGGCAGCCACTGTGAACCTCTGGCTCCACCTACAGGTAAAGTGACAGAACTGCAGGAGAAGGGGTGAACATCTTATCTGCACTTACATTGCTTTTTGCGTTCATGTATAACCTCAGAGGTTCGAAAGATTACATTTTAGGGCCAGCGTACAATATACAAGGATATCAGAGGGAGAGCAGAACCATCTCAGCTATTAAAAGACAAGCCACTTTAAAAGGCTTTAAAAAAAGAATAGATGACTACTGTTTAGCCAGAGGAACTGGTGGAGCTGAGGCAAAGTCAGCAGATGTAACCTTTATAGTCTGACCAGAGACAGAAGATCTCTGTGTGCTGCGGGGAAATTCTGTAAATGTATCGGAAAATACTGACAAGTTTAAAAAGGGGAACTCCTTTGAGCCTTAAGACCAGAAGTAATTGAGAATGAAAAGAATTTGAGGGTGTGGGGTTAGAAAGAAGTGAGCTCACCACACCTCATCTCCGCTGGAGGGTAGCGGCTCGAGGCTGCTCTGGACAATGTCGAAGGAGTGCAATGCTAAATCTTAAGAACAAGAGATCCTCTCGCTCTTTTTTAAACCAGTCAGGAAGCTGACAAAAAAAAGTTTTTTTTAACATTAATAAACTAATAAGAAATGGCCATGACCTGCCCGGTCTGTGTTTGACCAACAAGTAAGTACAGTCCTGTAAACCCTGCCAATGAGCTCATTGATCTTTCTTCACACCTGGAACTATTGTACAAGAACTAAATTTAGTTGGGTCGAAAAGCAGGTTTAGTTCCTCAAAATGTTCTCTGTCCCCAGAGAAAGCTCCTGCAGTGGAAACAACCTATAATAATAATAATAATAATAATAATAATAATAATAACAGAGAAGTATTATGCAGTAATACACTGCCCAGCAACTTGTTGAGGATTTTTCAAACAGCTAGTTTAGTCCAACCAAAAAATCCAAAGATATTCAATTTACAATGATATAAAACAGAGAAAAGCATCAAATCCTCAAATCTGTGAAAATTAAACAAAATTCTTTTTTGCATTTTTGCTTAATAATGGATAAACTAACTGATTAAGTGACTTATAATTTCAGCACTATTTAAAATATAGGCTTAATATTGTACAAACATCCCCAGATAACGTGGTCACAGTTACTGCAGGACTTGACACTATGGTGCTATAAGGTGAATACACACATTTATTATGCCGGGGCGTCGACACAAACTCGTCTCTCTCTCCCCCTCATTCTGGGAATGTAGTGATAGCAGCAGGAGTGTGTGTGTGTGTTGAGTCACACAGAGATTGCAGCGGTGTGGCAGGAGTGAGTGTGAGACACAAGACACAGAAACTGAGACAAAGACGCATGAAGAGAGAGCAGGGAGGGTTTTTGTTTATGTGGTGGAAGAGAAAATATGATAGTAGGTAAGTGTGTGTGTGTGTGTGTGTGTGTGTGTGTGTGTGTGTTTCTGCTAAATAATGGAGATTTCAGACTGGAATCCATGTGACAGCCTTGGCAGACACAAAGCAATGCCTCCCCCCTGCATTCCTCAGACAGAGGGAGGAAGCCCGGAGATAAACGGGGAGGGAGTCAGAGGTGGCGACCTCGCCAGATGGAACCGTTTCATCACGACCATAAAACCGTTCATCAATCTTCCCTCTCTCACTGATTTTGATCTCTCGTCTCATGTCCGGGCTGCACTGACATGATTTATGCTGAGGTGGACGCTGCGCACAGAGCTTTCAGGTTTTACTGTCACGATGGACTGAATTATTCATGACGCCTCCGCTTGAAGTCAAATCCAGGTTCCAGGTTCTCTCTCTCTTTTGTACAGTATGATTTGCACACGTCCTCTGATGTAATCACATATGTTGAAGTCCTAACCTACATTTGACTGTGAACGTATTCCTTTACTGTTGTGGTCTGCGGAGGGAAGAAAGTAGCAGTACAACAGCCTGGCTTCCCTAGAGCCCAGGGCCTGTTTAATGAACTAAATAAATATGGAGTGGGACTGACCTTGCGGCACCGAGGGTTGGGACAGCTAAACAGAGACATGCCTTTGTCCAACAAGGCTGGGAAGTTGCAAAACGGACACCTGAAAAAGGCCAGAGAGGAAGGAGCGTTAAGGAGGGACGGTGAGAACAAATGTATGACACAGCACAGAAAACCCAGACAAAAGAGTCCCACTGTGAGGACACAAAGAGGCATTATTTAGACCATCAATTAACATGCATACTGACTAGCGTGCACGCTGGAAATGCATTGAAAGACCACCTTTGTCAAACATTAAAAATAAGTGTGAATAAAACATACAGCAGCTGTGTGAACAAAACCCTGACGGATACAGGAGGATCTTAGCATAAAGCATCAGGGCTGCAACTAACAATCTCTTCCAGTATTGATTCGTCTGCTGATCATTTTCTTGACTTGCTGATTCAGTTTAGTATATAATATAATGTAACGTTGGAAAATATTGAAAAATGCCCATTATACTTTCTCAAAGTTGACATCTCCTAATTAGTTTCCTAACAAAGAAGCCAAAGAAAAGCAGCAACTCTTCACATCTGAGAGGCTGAAACTGGGGCATTTTAGGCAAAATTACTTATTCAATTGATTGATTCATTTTCTCATGATCAACTAATAGATGAATCGATGAATTATTTCAACTCTATAAAGCAGTGATTACCAACTAGGGGTACTTGTACCCCACTGGGTCCTTCTGCAGTTGCCAGGGGGTACGTGGGAAGAATGTAGAGTAGCTCAACTCATTTGAAATGAGAAAATGGAGAAAAATGAAAAAATGATTTGAATAATATCCACAATTATATAAAGAGGTACACGGGTTCAATTGACAGGGTACCTTAGACCTAGAGGTTGGGGAACCACTGCTTTAAAGGATGTAAACATTCACAAGACGAACGCAAGGTGTGACCAACACCCCCACACCCACACCCACACCCACACACACACACACACACACACACACACACACACACACACACACACACACACACACACTTACCGCACAAGTTCATCAGCACAGGTGGCAGCGACCGCCTCCTCTGCCTGCCTCTCATAATATTTACAGAGGATGTTCTCTGGTAGCACCTTCTCCAGCTCACATACCGGGTAGGAGCACGGGCAGCCCCCCTCCATGCAGCTCAGCTCCGACTGCAACGTGAACAAACACGTTAACGCACGCCAGTAGTTACTAATGCACGGGGTACGTCTTACAAGCACAAGTACGCAGACACAAGCGCTCCCATCTGATGCATGTAACAGGAGGTGGACAAAAAGATTAAAACACCTTTTCCATCAATACAACTCCACAACAACTACGTCACAAACTGCGGCCTCGTAAAGATGAACCAAAGCCCGAGAAAGGATTTATGACAGAGCTGTTTTATTGGATTGCATTAGATTAAACAGACGAGCCTAATAAACTGACAACTCTGAGTATTTTACTACAAATCTTGTACGTTACATTATCGCTGTGATCCATGACACAGTGCAATATTAACAAAGGCAGCCATGGTGTGCCCTGTAGGGCAGGAAAACCGACCCGAAAACAAAAAAAACATTCATACTTGAAAAAAATGTAATATATGTTAAGCTTTCTGCGTACAATTTGCAGAAAATGAGCTCTAACATAAAAATGCCTTTTTGGCAGAAAACCTTCGGCCAGTAATGGATTTTATATCTACAGTAATTATATTATCTGACTGTCACATCCCTTTGTATAAGGATTGTCCAGCTCAGAAAGACATTGTTTTTTAAAGGAATGGTCATTTATGGTTGCCTGGCAACATTAGCAGTTTTGTCCTATTCAAATGTGAGAAAAACAGTGTGTGTGTGTGTGTGTGTGTGTGTGTGTGTGTGTGTGTGTGTGTGTACCTTTCCGGAGCCAAATACTGCCTCCTGAGCATATTTGACCAGGCACTCTTTGCAGAACAGGTGGCCGTCCGAACACTGCGTCATCTTCTCAAACGCAAACTCCCCGTAGCAGCAGCCACACTCAATCAGCTGGCCGTCCTGCACAAACAATCATAAGATATATTTTATGTAGCGCAGAGGTTTTTAGACCTTTCTACGTTTTTCAGTAGTGAAAGTATCAAGTGCCTCGTGGTACTTAAAAGGGATTAAAAAGCTAAATAGATCTTCAAAGCAACTATTCTACAAGGAAATTGCTTTTCAGGGACTTTTAAGAAAACCAGTTACATTCAGCTGACTTAAATACCAGAGGATCTATTTTAATTACTCTTAGTGTACACAGAATAATAATGTAGCCATCTTAAATAAACAGCGGTTTATGAATGTGTGGTCTCTGATAACAACGTTGTGAAGTCTTTCCATCTATTCATCAGGAGCAAGGTCGTGTTGCTCCTGATGAGTAGATGTTCAATCTGTCATTCTGCACCACAATAATGTTGTATACTGTAACCACTTAAAATAAAATAACCAGATGAGGTTGAATCAAATGTCAGATTCTTCAGCATGTGTGAGCCATTTTGAAGGTTCAGTTTGGTTGATGGTGTGTGTGTGTGGCTCCTACCTTCTTGTATTCATCTTCATTGACCTGCAGAGCCAATAGGAAGTCCTCGTGCTGGAGAGAGAAGGAGGAGTCGGTAAACTGTGAGAACTGGCTGATAACTTCACACAGGTGATAAACCAGATACTGCGTTAGCACGGGGTAAACAAACTGCACCCCAGAGCACTTACAAAAGGGACACCCAAGGACTGAACTGTCCCCGTCTGTGTGACCGTGACGCTATTCTTTGTGGGTGTCTGACTGATGTCTCACCACCTGTGTAAATGACCTCTAGCTCATTCACTGCCTTATCAGTCAGCCAATCACGCTGACTGACCAAGTTTAATGTTATTTATTCTTTAACACTGCAGTAGTTATGTGTTTACAGTCTTACAGTTAGTGAACTGACTCTTTACGTTTGATACATCCAAGACAAGTCTTAGTAAGTGGAGCAAGTTATATGTATGTATGTATGTAATATTTGACTTTTTGTACAAGCAATCCGGCTTAAAGTCATGCTGTTATATTCTCTGATGCTGGAAATGTTACACATTAATTGAGCAGCACTAGACAATTTGGTGTCTGTATACATGTTTTTTAGTATTCGAGTTATCTAATGAGTCATTTTATATAGTCAAGTGGTAAACAAACACATTCCCCCTCACTTGGAAAGCCTCTACACAGGATGTTCACTCCTGGCTTAAAAAAATGTAATAAAAACCAGAAGGATTTGCTACTACACAAATCTAACAATCCCCATAGAAATATTATGCTGATGGGAAAATATTATGCAGAGAGCAAAATACACTCATCTCACTGTTCAGGAGCCCAAAACAGAATTTATGACACACGTACAACATAATAAAGAAATAAATGTGAAGTTGGATGAAGTCTGGGGGCATAAATGCAATACTGTTACAGAGAAACACCATGAATAACTTTGACAAAAGTTGTGTTTGTGTTTGTGCGTGTGTGTGTGTGTGTGTGTTTACCTCCGCCCACTCCTTGGCCTTCTGCTGATAGAATGAAAGCTCCTTCTGCAAAGAAGCTTCCAGGTTGTTGTACGTCCTGTAGTAGCGACGGTCATTCTCCAAGAAATACATCCTCTTGTCAAACTTCACGGAGCCTGCTGGACAGGGACAATAAGAAAAAGTATTCAAATGTCCACCCGTGATGCACCTGGAGATCTGGTGGTCAAAATGAAAGAATAGCAGCAAGGCATTATCAACAAACACGACATGCACTGCGAGTACGTGTACCTAACGTACGCGCACGCAGCTGGGTGCATAGACCGTGACATGTGGTGTGAGCACGCAGGGAGAAGTGAAAAGGTTTGTTCACCGTGCTCAAAATGGAAATCAATGTAGCAGCGCTCAGACGAGGCTCTGCTCCGCCGTCTCTTTCCTGAGGGGTCGCCTGAATCTTGCCACTTCTTCAGAGCTTCGCATAAGGCCTGGGAGAGAGCGGGGGTGAAAGAGAGAGCTGTGAAGGAGAGTACGGAAGTAGAGAGAGTTGCAGTTGCACGGCGCACTACGAGGTACCTTGCGTGTGATTGCATAGTGTCCCTTCAGAGCGTTGAGGGCCCATTTGATGTCCTGACAGCTGAGCATCCTGAAATCTGCCATGAGCAAGTCGGCTGCCTGCATCACGGCCTCGGGTCCCACTGTGCCCAGTTTGGCATAGTCAAACAGGTCCTCGGTCTCCTGAAGGGATCCAGAACAGACGCATAAACACAGTGACCAGACACTGAGATATCTGAGTCAAAGACGAGCATGGAGCCGTCTTCAAAACAAATCAAACACGACATTGTCTCACTGCGATTGTGACACACAAGGTTTGTTTTTTGTGATTGTCGGGTGGGTGGGAGAACAGCTGAACAATCAGGTTTCAAGGCAGGAGAGACTGAAGGGGTCTGTTTGTGCTGCTGTTTTGTGTGAACAAGTCAGACAGCCCGAGGTGACATTGTTCTTTACTGCCTCCATATGTGTGTGTGTGTGTACAGTCCTCTGCAAAGTTTGCTTGGGAAAAGAACAATACAGATAAAGTTTGTCTCCTTTCCGTGTGAAACACTCAAATAATGCAGACGCTTCTTTCAGTATATTTCCTTCACCGTTTACAATTGAAGCCCATTCTTCAACAACTGCCACAATTCAACAACATCACAGAGTCATAATCTGGTGACAGATCTTGGTGTCAGCTGACCTCAGCTGACTTAATTATGCATGTGATTTTCCAGTTCTTCAGATGTAAGAAACTGACTTGACCCACACCACTACATCCTAGCTTAAGTTACACAAGTTTAGTGTTTAAACATCACTCTTCTAACTGAGAACCTGCACTATCAGTAATGCCTTTTACACACACAGACACAGACAGACAGACAGACAGACACACACACACACACACACACACACACACACACACCTCTGTCTGGGTGTCTCCAGACTCCAGCAGGATGCTGGTCGGAGCTGCTGCGGCTGCTGCAGCCTCCCCCCTTGGATTCTCTGGGTTCTCCAACAGCAGGTTACAGATACTTGGCAGGAAAAAGAGCAGAGGAGAGCTGCATGTAAACAATCCTGCACTGACACAGTTAAAGGTCTGATGCTCTTTCAATGCTTCCTGCTGACAAACACAGAACAAATTCTAATACACAGATTTGGGACTACTTTCTGTGAGAGAAAAAATATAATAATAATTTATTTAACATATAATGATATAGCTCGATTGACCGGTCAGAGCTCTGCCATTACTATCTACTACTACTAATCTACTATCTATCCACACACCCATCCATCCATCCATCTATTAGAAAGAAGAGGCGTCATTCAGGCCTTAAACACAGGGTGATACTCTCAGTTATCCTCAGTCAGGCACTTTTGCTAGTTCAATAAATCATTGATATGAAAAAAAGGAAGAGACCTTTAAGCTATAATAAAAGTTAACAAGCCAAAGTTAACTACATCTGAATAAACCAAGGTACAAACAAAACTTAACTCCATAAACCCCCTGCAAAGTACAAAGGATACAAATCTAGAAACCATACTAGTGTTATGGTAAACCACATCTTCTAGCTCAGACAGTAAACATCCCCATCTGACTCTATACAATTAATTAGGGATGTATTTCCACCGGACAGATCAGGTCTGACAAATGTAATTAAACCCTGAATGCGGAGTCAATCCTGCTTTAATGAAATGTTAAAACAAAAACATGCATGTATGTACCAGTGATGCAATGATGGGCTGGAAAACTGTTGCAGTAAAAAATGCCCACTTTGTTCCATATGGAAGAACTTTTACTACCTTAGACAAAAGTCTATAAGTACAACAGGTATTCATTTAATTTCCTCAATCACTGATCATAACTCTGTACGAAGTACCGGAGAGAAAAACTACTTACACATTCAAGTCTTTCACATTATTCTTTTGGATCAGTTCTGCTACATAGGCTTCTCGGACATCTGGAAATAAATCCAACTGCAGATGGTACACAAAGAGTCAAACAAGGCGGGGTGTAGTTGGGACAGAGGGGGTGAGAAGCGTAGTTACACCACAATTAAAATCAACCAACTTAACGAGCTCACTGTGTCTGTATGTTCGGATAATAGAGACCGTTTGTGTGATACTCACAACACCAGTGATGAGGGCTCTGATGTGGGGTTGCTGCTCCGCTCTCCCTCGTGGTGCAGAGGGGCCGGGCCTCGCGTCCTCTATTCGAGGAACGTCCTCTGGTGCGGGAGGGACCGCGACCAGACCAGGCACAGGGTTGACCCTTTCTGGGTTTGGAGCTGGAGCCAGAACAAGCCTCTCCTGTCCTTCGTTGTGGGGGACTAAAGACATGGGAGCTGGAGGAGCAGAAGGGCCAGAGTTCACATTAGGCACCCTTATGTTGAGCCTGCGGGCTGGTAGGACCACGCCGGAGGCACCGGCCAGTGGAGGAGGATTGGGAACAGCCTCCCCAAGCGCCTGGCTCCCAAGGATGATCCGGTGACCTGCCTCTGGCGGTCCTAGTCTCTCTGGTGCTGCGGCTATTAGCACTGCAGGGGGGATCACCGGTATCACCTGAGGGTGTTGAGGGGCCTGGACTGGAGGCTGGGCTGGGGCCTGGGCCAGGGGCTGTGGTTCAATCTGAATCAGATTGCCGTGCATGTGATTGAATGTCACAGGCTGCAGCAGGTTCGGGGCCCTAAACTGCAGCTGTGGTTGTGTTATTAGAGCCGCGGCTTGGATGCTCGGCTGCTGGGGAAGAATAACTAGTTTCACCTCCCTCACCTGGGTGAGGTGGGGCTGTAGGATTGCGGTGGGTTGGACCTGTGTAGATGTACCGGGCTGAGACAGCATCCGTGTGTAACACTGTGCGGACCAAGTACTGGCCTGAGGATTGCTTGAATGAGTACTTGTACTAGCCTTTTCTTGAGTCTGTGCAGACGAACTTGACGCAGACGTACTGTCCTGCTGCTGCGAGTTTGTGTGATGTTTTGGCTGAGACGGCGTTTGTGATGAAGAGCCGGGCTGCGGCTGTGTGTGTTCAGAAGTGCTAGACTGCACTGGGGTCTGTGTTCGTATGGCTGGCCTTACTGCGGAGGAGTTGGCCTTGGCATCTCTGGAGGTAGAGGGGGCAGAACCGGGGTCCCCTGTGGGAACCCCAGACGTTGCGCTACTATGACCTACGACTTGAATTAGGTTGTGCGAGGCCCCGCTCCATTTCGCTGCTGGGCGAATCACATGTCTGCGTGGAGTTAGTGGCTGCAGGAAAACACAGGAGGCAAAAGAGGCAAATTGATAGATGAATGGAAACAAAGATGCTACTTTGGTTGTAACTTCTGCGGCTCACATTATTGATGGCAAACAGTAAAACAAAACACGTTAACAATTGTCTAAAATGTTAACCTTTTGTGTACAAAGTAACAGGGAAGAAAGAAATAACAAGTCTTTATCGGTCACCTCCAGTATGCTGATGTCGTCGTCATCGGCATCGTCTGGGACTAAAACAGGGCTGCCAGGTACCAGAGTCACCGGCTCCTCGTCGGAGTCATCGGAAATGGTGATGAGCTCCCTCTTGCGGGCACGGGAGCCTGCACAGACACAGCGTAATGTAAATATCAGGAATGTGTACAATGTGTGGGTGTTTATGTCTTAAAGACGTCCTCTGGATTTGATCCATCCAAACTATTTAGGAGCAGTGCCCGACCACGGAGCAGCACCCAGAGAAACAGACCCAGCTCTGAGGCCAGTGTCGAGGGTGACCACGGCAGCAGAGACAACAGGCCTCGTATGATGCAGCAGGAGTACAGCTTGTAGTTAATGTAAAGTCTTTACATTGGACGCTGTTTGTTCACTGAACACATTTTAGTTAACGGAGAGCAATAGCAGCGGTCGGAGTAAAATAGATTGGAAAAGTGGGTAACAGTATACATAGCAGCCAAAAGTCTTATTAAAAAAAAGTCTCACTTTTTCTGAGGGGCATGAAATTCTGAAGTTGAATAATAAATACAGACAATTGGCAAATGTGTTGAAAACAAATCTGGTTCTTTCCTGTCAAAAGGCACAATATGTATGTATGTATTATAACCCCACCGACACAGGACTTTTGAGTCAGATACCGATACTGATATCTGAGAGTTAAAAATATTAAATAATGATATATTGGTCAAAATAAATAGAAATAATATAGAAATAACTATCTCTGATAAGGTGGAAGACTACAGAACACTAATTCAAAATATATCTTTGGTAATTTCTTGTCATTTATTGGCTGACAAATACTGATATCAGCCGATACATTCCATTTAATGTATGTATGAAACAAGTGAACTACAAAACCCACTAAGTGCTAAAGTGATACTAACCTTTGTACAAATTTTGGAATGAACTACTGAGTTTTGGATTTTTTATATATCCAGAATAAATTCTGTTTAATTTCAGTCAAAAACTAGTGAAACACGTTCAGTTTATAACAAATAGCTCCATCAGTCACAGACATTTCTCAAACTAAAGTCTGTGACCCAAACGTCAGAAGATTCATTTTTTTCTTCCAGCACGCTTACTGAAATTGTCTGTTTGCAAACGTCAACACCAGAGACAGTGTCTCTCAGGACAAATGAAAGTTTAAATGGTGATTACTTTATTGCTTTACCTCACACTGACACTTTTACATTTACAATTTAAAATAAGAGACTTTGCAATGCAAAGAAGGCTAGTTTTCCATGCTTTGACACAAAGTTTGGATTTCCAATACATGGTGTCGCTAACCTGGTGCTTATAGAGGTGCTAATAATGTTTATTATAAATCTTAGTGGGAAAATCACTAGAGTTTTGCCTCTCATTGACTAGAATTTAAATTGTGGACAATTTTTTGAAGCAGAATTGAACAAGTACATGTATTTTGGATAATGTTACAGTGCTGTGATGCATTTATTTTTGTGATGTAAAACAAATGTGGGACACTGATGACAAGCTTTTTGTTTATTTGCATCCATTATGTTGCATGTCCAACAGCAATGTTGCTTGCCATTAGGAACCACAACCTAAGAACCAGAGTTAGGTATTGATGGAAGAGATACGACAAGGAAAGCGTGTCAGACTTCCATATTTTAAAATGCCATGGAATATCCCAGATCACAAATTGGCACTAGAATATATTGCTGTTGATAATTGAACTGAGGCATATTGACACTCTGAAATTGTGTGTGTGTGTGAGACAGACATTGAAGTCTACATTAAAATGTTCATAGTTGGAGTTACAGTACATGCATGTGAGTGAGCACATGGAGGTAGGTCTCACCTTGGCTGCGGTGGACGTTGAAGCTTGCCAGGTGAATGACATCATCATCACTGCCTCCATCTGCCATTGTGAAACTGCACTTTCCCTGAATCAGCCCACGCTCACACAAGTCACTGCTCAATCAATACCATCTACTCCACACACACACACACACACACACACACACACACACACACACACACACACACACACACAATGTTAAAGATGGTATTCCCCTGGATTTTCAACAAATGGTTTCGTTTTAAAATATATGATTTGTCATTGGACTCCACCCTAGTACCATAAATAATCTTAGCTCAACTGGCATGTTAGACAAAGAGAACTTGACAAAGAAGAAACTTATGATAAAGCATGAGGAGCAGGGTTAAGGGTATCAGGATTTGTGCCATCAACTAGAAATAACATTAGCTTGCTAACTGAAAGTTTGATGTGTTGGTCAACCTGATCTCTCAAGGATATGTTGAAACATTCACTCCGTCATCTTTAATTGGTAACCCAGCCCTAGTCGCCCTGGATCTGATTAAAGTTGGCATGAAATCAATGTAAATCTTACATGTTGTCACACAGCAGTACGCTAACACTCCGAGAAGCTGGCAATGTTGTAACACCAGCTATACGAACTTGCGTTTTATGAATCACCTTGACATTGGCCTAAACACCGCGCCATTGGCTTAAAGTTTAAGATTCTGTGGTTAAAAACAAACGTATCAAAACAGCAATCGATCATTCCCCCGCACACAAACAGAACAAACCACTGTTCTCGGCTAAGCTAATGTTAATTAGCTTGGCTTGCTAGCTAGCTAGTAGGTTAAGTAGTTAGCTCACTCCTGTCGGAATCTCTATCCATAACATTGTTTCGAAACCACCATGTACAGCTGACGATCTATATATGACAACTACACATGCAGAAATATACAATACCGCAGCTTCGTGTTGGATAACCAATATAAAACGCCTTCTTGGAGGACTGACAATGCGTGAATATCGAAACAAACTGCCAAAACAAGAACAGTAGCAACGTCACGCGTACAATGCCATTCGCAACGTACAGGCGGTGGCCTCTGGGAAGTGTAGTCCTAAAGGTACAGGAAACTCTCAGCAGTGTGGCCGGACTCTCAGCGCACGAATAGACCAAAGCTCTGGACAGAGGATGATTCTATTTATACGTAGAAAAGCCACAAGAA
Source organism: Nannoperca australis (assembly GCA_036023655.1). Classification (NCBI taxonomy): domain Eukaryota; kingdom Metazoa; phylum Chordata; class Actinopteri; order Centrarchiformes; family Percichthyidae; genus Nannoperca; species Nannoperca australis. Next base: position 13,886 of record JAVQJD010036081.1, read on the forward strand.
GAAGACGAAGCAGGAGCAGGGTTTATAGCTGAGGACAGTTCTAAACGGTGAATCTGTGAGAACAGCTCACCGGTGTCACAAAAGCTCACAGGGTCAGTTAACAGTGAAATCCCGGTGAGTTAATGAAGATATCAACGCTGTGCCAGCTGTGCGTAATATTACGCATAGTTTTGAAGAGGTGTGAGTGCGTGTCTGAGCAGGGAAGTGAAAATTATTGCACACTGAACAGAAACATATGATTCCAAAATACTATTGGATTTTCATCATTTTAAATATCAAAATTCTAAAGTGACAACACATCACCAAATATTACAAAAGATGTATTTTTTAATTTAAATAAAGTTCTATTTTCAATTAAATTCATAAAAAACATTAATGTAAATGTTAATTATTTTCAAAATTGCAACTGCACACTAAGTTTTTGTATATATTTTGGCTCTTTGTAGTGGTTGTAACACTGAGGTGCCTACTGTGCTTACAGTATGTAAATACATAGTTTATTAGATATTTATATACAGTGAATATGTGTTAGACTGTCATATATACAGAGTGAAGAATGCACAAAACACAGGGGATGTATTTTCAATTTAATTTCTTTTAATATAATCTTATTTACATTGTATTTTTTCATAAATGTTTAGTACATAGTAAGTTACAATACTCTTGCATCAATTACACAGTGAACTCAGAACCTAGAAAATGCAGATTGAAATGATGCTGCTTAACAGTCTTCAATCTACAACAGATCCCAACTTTCTCCAAAGTTACTCGCTCAACATTTAGGTTTTTGATTTCATTCACTTCTGTGGAGGATTCATGACTGCAAAGAGACTTTGTTCATTCATGGTGGTCTTGAGGACGAGGACTACTTTTTCTCAGGCTATGGAGAAAAAGAGATGGGGCAGAGAAACATCAGGGCCACAAAGATGAAAAAAAAAAGATGGTGAAATGGATGATGAAACATGTATGAAAGGCTTATGAGATTTTATTATACATGTCACATACAACCGAAGAATTCCTGAACCTGACTCTTTCTTTCCATCCTCGTGGCTCATTTAAAAAATATCCAGGTCACGACCTCTCCATTATGTCAGTAGAGTTAGATTTAAAATTAGGGCTGGGAAGATAAATCCCTTTCACATCAATTAAATGTAACATGGTATTTAAAACACCAAAAAACTAACAGATTTCATACGTCGACAAGAGTATTTATCTGCAATAATATGAATGTTAAAAAAATGTAACAAAATTCAATAAAACCCACTTTGTGGATTACTTGAATTGCAAGTGAATTGACCCTTCAACTCTGGTAGAGGGGGTGATGAAGAGATTAGTGTGGGCTCTCTGTAGAGCATATAGCAGCTTGGTCAGTAATCACTTAGTAATAAATAATAAAATATCAGAGTGGATCAGAGTGGTCGCAGATACAAACTGAAAAGACAAAATGTTACCAAACAGGAGCAGGCTCATTTGATCATTTTTACAGCGTAACCGGATGCCATGCCTGATACACACACACACACACACACACACACACATTCGCACTGTCTCACATGCACACACACAAACACTCATACATGCGCACATTCTGATACACAACAGTGGTTAAACATGAAGCATGAATACTAGTAAATCAATCAGCTTGTCAGACACAAAGACAATCAGTCTCCGCCTCGTTCTTCACTCGTCTGATTTAAAAAAAGTCTATTCGCAGGCTCACATGTGATTGGCTGATTCTGTCCAGAGACTCAAGTGTGTCGGGAGTCCAATTCGCTGTTGCGGTAGACATTCTGAAGAATGACATCATAGCTTGTTAAAACTGAAGGATAAAAATGCTTCTTCAAAACATCTGAAAAATTTTTAAAATACTTTTTTTTTTTTGTTTTTTTCTGGGTTTTTCCCCTCCTGCTGTACTTCCTCTTTTGACCCCCAACAGTCCGGTGGTGGAGAGGTGGCAAGAGGCCGCGTGTGTCTTTTGTGATGCTTGGCCGATCTTGTATACTCAACGTGTATACTTGATATTCTGCTGATGTGTCTCTATATATGTAAAATGTCAAACAGTTTGTGTGCAAGTGCAAGTGTGACTGTGTGTATGTTGGTTCGGTTGTGGATTCATCACTCCACAGCGAAGCCGCAGGTCTCCTCCACAGCCGTCAGCAGTTTCTCGTAAAGTTTCTCGTAAGACTCGTAGGGAGGGATGTCTATCCGGTTAAAACTAGAGACAGAAAAGAGCAAATTAGTGACGTCAAACCTGACACAAATATAGAAAGAGGAGTCTCCATGTTCTTCTTTTGCGTGTGCTTACCAGGTGTGGGCCTTGGGCAGGTTGTCTGTGTTAGCGTCTATCAAATGGATGGTGAAGAGCCTTGGTCCTGCAGAACCTGTAGAACCTTACACACATACATTCTAGTTATCACTGCTCTACTCTGGTACACGGAGCACTCATCAGTCTTTAGATAGTGAAAGCTATTCATCAAATCTCAAAGGTTACCATATAAATTGCATGTAAATAAATACATTTGCATGAAATTGTCATTTAAGTAACCACAACTGCGTCTTCTAAATATGTGTCATGTCTTCTATAGGTTAAGTGTGCAGTTGAACTATACAAAGGTTGAATCAGGACTCTCATTATTGGCAGACATTAAAATATAACTGGCATGAATCTAGGTTAGAAGTAAAACCACTAATAGTTCACACTAACATAAGTACCAGCAAACAATATACATAAATCTACATCTGCGTCGATTTGCTAATGAATCTATTAGTCCATCGACTTCACTGGCAACTATTTTCATTATCTATTATTTGTTTTGATTATTTTTTAAGCAAAAATGCCAAACACTTGCTGTTTGTAGCTTCTCAAATGGAAAAATATACTAAAACAAATATGTTTGGGTTTTGGACTGTTGGTCAGACAAATTTTTTTTTACTTTTCATTAATAAATAAAAAAAACCCATCAGATTAAATCGATAATGAAAATAATCATTGCAGGCCTAAATTAATCTTTTATGGCTGTCAGATAGAAAAAGTGGGATTGTTTCCTGGTAACTTTCTTTAGTTATAATGCTGCTAGAGGTCTTGTGTTTTCATGCTCAGGCGGACAGATAAATAAGTGAACCAGCATCGCATGAACACAGTAACTGATGTGTGTATGTTAAGTGTGCGTGGTCTCTGAGCCAGACCATGACCCACCCTGCAGCGCCTTGAACCCCTGTAAGGGGACCCTGGTGGAGCCTGTGACGAACTGCAGGAGGCGTCCTCTCCTCTCCTCGCTGAAGGCCTCCACTGCCTGCCAGAACCACCGCACCACGTTGCTTTCACTTGTGCAGTGCTTTAGGCGGGTGTTCGCCTTCCAGTCTGCAAGATCTATTTTCCCCAGGCCACCGATGATCAACTGGAGGAGAGGGAGAGGGTTGAGGAAGAGGGGAAGCAGGAATAGGTTATGAAGAAGCAGCAAAGGCGGCCTGTGACAAACACGTGTTAAGAACTTGACAATGCTATAACATGGCAACAGGTGAGCTGGAAGACTTTTACTGTCCTCCTCTTTGGGTGCCCCGGACTAGAAAGAATAGTCTAAAACGACAACATTCATAGAATTCATTAATTCTAGCTTTCTCAGCTCATCACAGGGTTTATTATTCACAGACACCACACGTACCTCCAGTTCTTTATGGTCGAAGGGTTTGAGGAGGTGCTGGGGGATGAGCTCACTGAATCCTTTCTGCAGAGCCAGAAACTGGGCTTCGATTCCCCGCATAAACCTCCAGTTCACATAAAGTCTGAAAAACACATATGATGCAGGCTAGATAAATATACTGCAATAAACTGTAAAGTACTGTGCACAATTATGTGTGTGTGGAAGTTGGTCTCGACCGGCTCCATGTGATTGAGTGCCCTGAGATAACTTTGTTATGATATGGCGCTATATAAATAAAATTGAATTGAATTGAATTACTCTTTCGGCAGAAATGACAGTAGATTGTTCACATTGTATCAAGGGCATAGTTTGGATAACACCCATGAAACGATGTAAGGCCTCACTGTTCTCACCTGACGTATTCTTTTTTGTTCTCCTCGGTGACGGGGATATTGCGGCCATTAGGTTTGAGTTCATGTTGTAGGAACTTCCCAAAGGCATTGTGCTCCACGCAGAACGTGTGGTCGAGGACTGAAGTGATGTCGTTCTCTCTGCACAGAGAGTTTATGGATAAGTTAATACAGAAGTGGAAAATCTGTCCCCATCCAAAAGGGAACAGCGCAGGAACTCAGAAGTGGCCCTCTGCCGTCTCTCACTTGCGCTCCTTTACTCACAATATCCAGACGAGGCTCTTGTGCAACTCCGGGTCGGTGGTCTCCAGGTCGTTGAGCTGGATGGGTTTGCCTAGCAGCTGTTTGTAGAAGGGCAGCGTGAAGCTCCCGTTGATGTAGTGGCCGTGAAAAACTGCCAGGCCCATCACGCGACCCACAAAGTGGAAATATGACAGGTGGTCCTGAAAGGAAGTAACACAGGCAGAGAGACGGACAGAGAGAGGGTCAATACAACATTACCATGACGCGCTTCATGTGTATGTGTGCGTGTCTGTGTGCACTCACAGGGTTGATGGAGGAGTCTGGGTTGATCTGTAGTGTGTAGATATTGTCTGTGGAGTACTGGAACAGGCCGTAATAGGGGTTCAACATTTCATGACACAGCAGGTACAGCCACTCCCTACAGACAACCACCACATTGTTAACAAACACAATTATTAGCAAGAAACAATGACATTATATGATGAGGTTCTCATTTTTATTAATTAAGTATTAAGCAGTCAGTTCTGCAAACAGTGAGTAATTTTTAATAATTCCTAAAGATAAATAAATGTAAAGAAAATGCTGCAAGAATATAAACTGTATTTATTTGTGATCAAAGTAGGACCTCAAAACTAACAATGCTGAATAATTAAAATCAGATGTTGAAGACATTCAAACGTACGGTAATGTTAGTGTAGGGTACATTTTGCACACACTTGCAACTCTCCTTCAATGACTCCACTGTTATTTCAAGCTGAACTGACACTTACAGACGCTCGCTTGAAAGTGGGAAGATCAATACTGTCAACTTTACGCGTTAACTCTGGCTCCTTTACGCCCAACCTTTTCTCTGGAGGCCAGAACTTCATTTATATTGAAATATGTTTCAATTAATTGTGAGCAGATATTCAACTTTTTTCATTTCTATTACTTTATTTTCCTGAGTACCAGAAGTGCAACAGACAAACAGTTTTCAAACGCATCATAATTCTAATGTGTAAAAGTAGACTTGTGAAAAACTGCAATGCCTGGTCAAGTTTGCAGACAAATAACAGACGCAGCACGCAGGAGCTCGACTGCAGCAAATTACCTGGCCACGCCGCCGTAGTCCAGGCCCTCCTCTCCCCTGAACTTCACCATCAGACGCTTCTTCAGGTCTTTGGGCCTCATCTTCATTATCTGCCGATATGACTCCTGCACCCACACACAACATGAACACATAAACACATATAAACCCCCACACACACATACACACACACCCACACCCACACACCCACACAAAAGAGACAATTAGTGACCCACCACACAGCCCATTAAATCAGTTATGTTAATATGCACAATCAGTGTTGCTTTTGTGCTCCAGAGAAAGATGCTGGAGGAACAGGTTGTTGTGACGGGTGTACGAGTCAGGAGGAGTGTGGGTGTGTCTATATGAACTCCACTGTGAACACAAAGGTGCAAATGTGTGGCACTGTGTTTGAGAGTGGTGACACCACTGCCTGGTTATGTGCCGTTTGACATTTGCACCCACCTCGAAAATCTCCTCCCGGGACACCTCTATGCGGCAGTGCCCCGCTTGAGGCTGCTGCAGGGACAGCTCGTGGCGGAGCAGCTTCAGCTTGTGGACCAGGTCTCTCTCGTAGCGCGCCGCCACGTCTCCATCGCCTCCCCCTCCGCCGCCTCCTCCTCCGCCCACCCCTCCGCTTACGACCTCCTCACCCCCCACATCCATCTGGGGGGCTTGGGAGGATTCCTTCGCTTGGGACTGCTGGCTGGAGGCGGGGAGAAGTTGGGAAAGGTGGAGGACAGGGAAGAGACAATGTGATGAGAGGGAAGAAAAAAAAAGAGCAGACTGGATTACACAGAGCAGCGAAATCCACCATAATCCCACATTTGAGTATATCACAGGATTCAGTGTTATCAACAGCGCTGTTAGTAGGTCATGTTCAGAGTTCAGCATTACAGCTGTGAGAGATTAGATTAACCACAGATTAGTCTTGAAACCACTTATTTTCAGAGGTCTGCCACCCAGGTGTAGATTGATTTTTGCCATGAGAGGATTTCAAGTGTGTGTGCGCGCGTCCGTCTGTACCTGATAATGGTGTGTAGGCGCGGGTCTGTGAACTGTGTGGTTCGGTTGTTGTGGTCCACAAAGTAGATCCGGCCCGACACGGTGCTTCGGACCTCCCAGCCCACTGGCAGTGGCCCAAGCTCCTCGCAGCTCACGCTGGCCAGGTCCCTGCACCAAGTAACAAGCAACCGGGGTGAGAGTTCAGCCAGCAGCGGAAATCCACTGTGCTGCACCCATTCAACTCTACTGTATGTTCTTAACCCCTCGTACTGACCTAAACCCAGACCACGGGGGCAGAGGGAAATAACCTGAGATTTTCTCTTAATCTGCTGGTGTAATTAGTGCAGCGCAAAACAAGGAGAACACGCACCTTTACAGTCAATAGAAAAAAGTTTAGTAGCATGAGGTGATGCTAACAAGAAAGCGGGGGCCTTTTTTTATATATTTCTAAATACATTTCTTAACTTGAATGTAACATTTCCCAGACCTAACAACAGAAAAAAACCTTTAAATTACAAAGCATTACAGAGATGATATATACTCACTGTTTAATCTGTAATGTATAACCCATGTGTGGTAATCTGTACTGTTCTTTTTCTTTTTCTTATGTTCTTCTTTGTGTCCTCTTTCCTATGCAATGCAGTTTCTCAGCGGGGTTTATTCAACGTTCATCTCATTTCAGGTTCTGCTTGTACGTAAGTGAAGTGGGGTGATGACGTACCGCGGTATCCGAGGGTCGTGCCAGGTGCTAACGCCCGTCTGTGTGTGAAGGAAGTACACCTGGCCCTGCACGGTTGTTCGCTGCTCTGTTTAAAAAAAGAAAACAAAGAAAGATGTTAAGTGACTTTATAACTACAACACGTGAGATTTACGGATCGGTTAAACATCAACAGTGACGGCTAATTTTGGTGAGAAAAATGAACCTAAACTGTTTACTGACCATATCCCTCCGGCAGGTCAGGCGGTTGGTGCCCGTGAGGTCTGTTTTGAGGGGTGTGGCCATGACCTCTAGAGTCCTGCCCTCTGATTCGCTGTGCCTGAAGACGGCTCTCTTGACTGGGAGAGTCAAGCCGACAGTTCCCGCCCCCCGCCGCACCGGTGGGGTCCGAGTACGGCAGAGGCTCTTCGCTGAAA